>JAQGAW010001373.1:0-19567 GCA_034698025.1 Phthiracarus crinitus | reverse complement strand
AAATCCCTTTATTAATATAGAGAAAAAATCCCTTAATAAATATAGAGACCGGTCCACATACAGACGGACAGACAGACAGACATCCCAAATCCAATAGCTCCTTTAGTTAAAGTGAGCTAAAAATTGTATTAATTAAATTTATAAATAAAACTCAATCGGATAATTTATAAATTTTTTGTATTAAATAAAAAAGTTTAAATTTTACAATAATTTAATTATGATTTTTAATTTTACTTATAACTTTATTTTTTTAATAGAATTATTGACTAATTCATTGAAAAAAATGGTTTTTTTTATCTTTTAAAACTTAATTTTATTTATTTTCTTGAATATCTAGCATATAAATTAATAAGTTTTATTTAAAAGATTAGAATTATAATTCAACAAATATCAACAACTTTAATACCTTTCACAAAAAGTTGTAATTGTTCACTAGTCACATTATGTCCTAGTTTTGTTACAACGTATGCTCTTGGGATTTCAGTCATATTTGGTTGAAGAACTCCAACAACAACAGCTTCAGCTACGGAATTGTGTCGTAATAACTGCTGTTCAATCTCTACTGGTGAAACAGAATTTAATCCATATTTTATCATTTCTTTAATCCTATCGACTATAAATAGTCTTCCATATTCATCATAGTATCCAACATCACCAGTGCGTAAAAAACCTTCATTATCAAACATTTCTTCTGTAGATGTTTTATTTTTAATGTAACCAGTAAATACTGCTGGACTTTTCACCCTTATTTCTCCGCATTGATTTGCCCCTAAATTTTCACCAGTATTGATGTCAAATATTTTAAGCTTTGTATTTGGGGCTAATTGTCCGCAACTGCTTTCAATATAATCATCTGAAATATTTTTCACAATTGCCATACATTCTGTCATCGCATATACTTAAAGAAATTTGGCTTAATTTTACAAAAACTTCTTTAAAGTTAAAATTTATATTTTCTATTATAGTAATAATCAAACAAATATTTAAATACTGTATATAATTACCATTATTGAAATCTACATTATATTTTTCGATTATAGCTTTTGCGATAAAATTTGGTAAATGTGTTCCGCCTTGAAAAACATATTTTAAACTTGATAGATCATACTTATTATCTTTTTGTTGATTTATTAATTGGTGTCCATGCGGTAGTAATAATGTTAAAATAGTTATTTTATAATTTTCAATTGATCTTAATATTTCATCAAAGTTATCGGACTGATTATGAAGAATAACAGTCATTCCTCTACTTATCATTGTTGGTAATAATAAAGTTCCTCCCATATGACCCATCGAATACAAACATAGAAATGTTTGATGATTTTTTTTATATTTTTCATTGAAGTGTAATATTAATAAAACGTTAGAAAGGAAAGAGTAATTCGAAAACATGGCTCCTTTTGGAATACCAGTAGTACCAGATGTATAGACAATTTCGCAAATGTCATCTTTAGGGTCAGTGTTAAAGTAAGGAATTTTCGATAAATTTTCATTCTTAGACTCTTCAATGAGTGTATAAAAATTTATATATTTTATACAATTTTCATCAAATACTGAAATAAATTTAATCCAATTTATATTTTGTTGTTCTACAACTTTTTCGACAATAACTGCGTTTTTGACAGATGTGAATATAAAATTTGGTTCACAATTTTTCATTATATTTCCAAACTCAACGACATTATTATTAGGTTTTGAATGAACAATACTTACTCCAAGAAAATAAGCGGCAAATTTTAAAATGGAGTATGAAATATTGTTTGCGCTAAAGCAGCAAATTATATCTGATTTAGATATACCTCTTTTTAATAGAGACAAAGCAACACTATTTGCCTGTGATATGAGTTGATTTGCTGTTAAAGATTTATTTGATTTTCCATCAATCTATTAAAAGAACAAATAATTTAAATTTTTAAAAAAAATTCAATTTGAATTTATTTACCAAAACTATTGATTCTCTATTAAAACTTTTTAATCTATTTAGCATATACTCGCCAACTGATATATTCGGAATTTTAATATCAGGAAATATAGAGGAAAGAATAAAATTGTCAGTCATTTTTTTAAAATTTATTATGAATTTTATTATAATTATGAATAAGTTAATTAAAAATCAAATTCCTTTTATATCAATTTTTCGAAAATAAAAAATCAAAAATATGAGGAAAAATATTTCAAAAACAACTTTTATCTAGAAATTTAAAAAGTATTTCCAAATAATTTTAAATTTAAATTTAATTTTATTTTTTAATTATTAAACTTAGCTTTTTTTAATCAAAATCTAGATTTTGTAATCAATTTCGCAGTAGAAAATGTAAAATGTAGTTATATCTAAGGTAAGTGATGAGAGTTTTAAGTCACAGCACATTGAAGGAAGAATGATAGCAGAAGTTAACAAAAAGACAAATAGAGTGTTCACTTTTTAAAAGCTTAACCCTAAATTTTTAATAAAAATATTCAATTTTAAGCCCAAAATTATAACCTAAACTCTCTATCAACTTAATACATTTTACGCTCAACGAAATACACTAAATAGTATTTAGATATAACTACATTTTACGTTATGCTCCAGCACCTCCAACAAACTTGAAACGTACCAAAGCTCTCGAGACGTTACCACACCTTCCAATCCCAGACTAAGTGAAACACTTGGGGTCAATGGCACAACTCTGGCACCAAAATGAGGGACACAAACGCGTGACTAACGCTTTACAATTTATTTATTAAATTAGATATAAGAAAAACGCGAACATATCATACTTAAAGGCGAAGCGCCTTACCAGTGATGTGCCGTTCCGACCAACGGATAAAATGGGGTCACGCGTAACACAGGACACACACAACAAATCAATATTAATTTAAATTAAGTCTAAATAGATAATCAATCATTTAAATAAAATATATTTATGCTTAACGAAATGCCTTTAAAGCTTAACGAAATTAATTTTTAAGTGTTCAGTTTAAGCATAAACCTTACCACTGTTCACGCAAGTGAAACCTATGCTTAACATAGGCAGTCAATACGCATTAGGAATAAGTACGCATTTAGTATACAAAACACTTTAATATCAGTATATAATAGTAAGCATTGAATACAGTGAACGTGTTTAGCATGAATAAAAAAAATGTAAAAACATTGAAAGTTAATGTAAGAGTGACAGATGTAAAATGTTAATACAAGTAAAGCATTGCTGTGACTAATTATGTTATACAGTAATAGCTATAATCTAGACATTATTGCTGACTAATTAGTGAAAGAGATTGTGAGTCATTGTACTTCTAGGTATGAATACTTTTACAGTTGATAGTGATGTGACAGTTCACATACACTACACTTATAAGCAGACCACATAATATATATTGCAAATTAATATATTAATTAATATAAGCCGCATATTAAAAAATTAAATCTTTATTTTGCCTAAATTTACAGATTTTTTTTATAAAAGCAGACTTTGAAAAAAATTTTATACTATTTTTTAAATTTCTAATTTTTCTTAAATGTTTTAAATAATATAACTTTTAATTTATTTTTATTTTTTTCATTTCAACAAATAAAGTTTTATCGATTTATGGTTAGATTCAGCAAAGTAGAAAGATATTTTATAACATTTTTAAAATTCCTCAATAAATATAAAAACTTGTAAAATCCTTTAATTAAAAATAAATCTATAAAATCCCTTAATAAATCTAAAGAAAGGGAAAATTCATTAATAATTTTAAGAAAAATTCACTTAGTGATTTTATTAGTGTACTGACGGATGGTGGGACGAACAGACAGACAGACAAAGTCAAATTATTATATCTAAAAAGACAGATAAAAATGATGAAAAAACATAAAATTTTAAACATAATTATCTTTCATAATAAACTTTTGTTATTCGGTTTAACTTTTCCAGATTTCAATGTTCAATTATTAGGGCTTCAATTTTTCGGGACTTAAAACCATCAAATTTGGGAGGGATTCGGGATCTAAAATTCTATTAAATTCGGGAAATATATTTTGTTAAAAAGTAATAAAATATATGTATAAATTTAATGTTGTTGATCCTATATAAGTTTAAACGTATAATTAGTTGTATATTTCTAAATATTTTATTTATAGATTTAGACTATATGGTTAAAATAATATTTTTATTAAAATTTTGAAAACCTTTTGGAAAAGTTTTACTTTTTTATTCAAGAAAAACTGTTAAAACTACCAAAATCGGGAGAATTTTCAATTATTCAGTGAATCTCGGTTAAAAATCGGGAATATTTAATTTATAATGAAATTCGGGAAAATCGGGACAATAAAAACTATATAAAAATAACCCTTTTATTTACTCTATCACATAACATTAAATTGCCAAAGATTGCATTAATATTTGGTTTCGGGATTTTCCCGAAAAATTGAAGCCCTATCAATTATTAACAAAAAATTAATTCATTAATTTATTATTTTAATTAAATAATTATTTAATAATACATATCTGAAATCTTTCAAAATTTAAAAATATTTAAATTTATTTTATATTATTTTGGAAGTGCTATAAGGAATAAGAGATAATTACTTATCGTTAAGGAAATTTCCTATTATGGCTTGAATAATATTATCGACGACTATTTTTAAATTAGTAATTTTCAAACTCAAAAATATTGTCCGCTAAATCCGGCGAGTTTGACCCCACCTATAATTGTTGAAAAAATCGAAAGGACACCCCCCTAGACCATCACACCTTGGGACACTCTGTCTAAAAAGCCTCTTTAACCTAAACTTCAATATATTTTTATCAAACAAACGATCAATAAAAACCACTGTTTTTAAATATTTTGTCTTAATATTTAGTTATTTTTATGTGTTTTAGATGTTTAAAACAAAATTTTTCTATTAAAATATAATAAAAATAAAAATGTCCAAAATTCAAATATATCAATATGGATGTATAAAAATGAATTGTGTCTATAAAAATGAATCATAGCCAAAAATTTAATCAAAAAAACTAAAGCCCACTCCGTTGCATATTGCAGAAACATCAACGTAGCACAACAATGATTCCTGTAACACAAATTGTTTTAATGCTGATACATTCGTTAACCGATTTGAAATCAAGGATCATCCATTAATACTCGAGACTGAAGTCTGTATCACTATCAGCAGACAGGCTTCAGGGGTTAGAAAAACAATTACAACAGCATAACGTTAAATCCTTAATGCTAAATGATAAACTTTAAATTCTTAACCGATAATGTTTCACGCTCAATTCCAACCCAATTTAACTCTATGGATTTAAATAATCCTTCCTTTTACAAAAATAAAATTATAAATTTACTATTGCTAAGTCATCCTTTTAAAATATATTTAAATTTTTTATGCATAATGTTAAAACTATCCATGTTGTAATCTAATTAAACTATTTCATTTAATTTAATTCAAAAGGTTAATTCAATTAATTTTCTAGAGAGGGCGGTGGTAAAATAAGTTAATTTTCATTCAAGTAAACAACGCAAAAAATAGTAATGTATGTTTCCATAAGTATAAAAGAAAGTGACGAAACTGCTATGTAAAATTAAAATTTGTTAATGTGAAAATATATTAGTTGTCATGTATTTATATATTTTGTTTTTCACTTTCCTGTTATTTATTTATATATTTAAATACATATATTGTTTCTACTCAAGTTTGAAACTTTACCCTATTGGTCCAAGACCTATACCTGTTTTAGGAAATTGTTTAAGTATGTTCAATTAAAAATAATGTTTTTTTTAATTTTCATTTTTTTTAGTTTTTATTATTAACATAAAACGACATCCAGTTTACATTTTCAAAACACTTGCTGATAAATATGGAGATTTATACACATTCTGGTTGTTTACAAGACCAATAATATTTATAAACTCTGTAGATTTGGCAAAAATTGCGTTTAAGAAAAGCGAAATATCAGACAGATTTTTACCAAATCTTGAAATGAATATAAATTCTAAATATTTTTTTGATAACAAAATGTATGCATTAATGAACTTTAATGAAGAGTGGAAAATTTCGCGAAAAATCTCTATTGAAACTATAAGGTATGTAATTCGTTATATTTTAAATTTTAATTAAAACATTCATTAGGTTTAAAAGATTTAAAAGTAAATTATATTTATTTAGTTAATAAAAGCCATGAATTATATTAGAATGTTTATTTTAGAATTAGTTGTTAATAATTCCAAAAAATTATTTATTTTGAACGAATAATAATTTGATTAATTAAGATATTTATTAATGTCTTAAAATTTATAACTTTATGTTATAATATTTATATATAATTTTTTTAAAACTATATTCATAAGCTATTTTAATATTAAAATGAAATTATACATAATAATTCCCTAATTTTACATTAATTTTAAAAAAACAATAAATTTTTAATACAAAATTTTAGTTTATTTTTAATATTTATAATTTAATGTTTTTGTTTCTAATAATTAATAACTAATGTATCCGAAATCATTTACTTTTACTTAATAATTTATATTAGAATTTTGAATAAAGAAATTTTAAAATTATCTAAAGTTTCATAAAAAAAATAAAAGAATTTTAAATTTGAACTTTTTAAGATATTTTAAATAAAATTAAGTAATAATCATTTTGTTATTGTTTTTATAGAATTTTCTCTTCAAGCTTAAAATTAACTGAAATAATCAACGAAATTGTCGATGACATAGTTTCAATTATAATTGTAAAGGAAAATAAAAAACCTTTTATTCCGTTCCTTTATATCGAAAATATGATAAGTCGAATATTAATTGCATTTTTTTCTGGAGAAAATCTAGACTTCGATAACAATAAAATAAAACAAATTCAAGCTTCGTTTGTCAATCAAGAAAGATTTATAGGATTAACAATACTTGCACAATATTTTCCAATATTTAAAATATTTATTACTTCTTCAAGCTATGATAACAATATCATGTTTATCGATATGATAAATAAATGGATTCCTAATACTGACAAATCTTTAATAGATTTAGAAAATAAAAATACTGGTTTCTCCGAAATACTTTTATCAGTGGTGAATAATTATCGTAAATTATATAATGAACATGAAGAATATTTAACAGACAAACATATTATAGGGAATATATCAGTTTTATTTTTCAGTAAGCAATAAAAAAATTTACTTATAAAGTTTTATTTATAAATGTTAACTTAGAGAAAACTTATTTGAAATTTGCTTTTGTAAGTGAATATGTGTTAGATGTTGATTGTTTCTAATAAAGGGTATATAATTTTTTTGGTAGCTTTTTAATGCTAATCGTTTAATGATAGATAATTTTTAGGCATTGTGTGTTATACGATGATTGTTTGGAATTTAATTTATTTTCTAGAATTTTGTAATGAGTATTAATAGTTGAATAATTACCTTAACCCTAATTCCTCAAAATATTCAACTAATTTGAAGGATAATATTTTTATATTTTGGTTTAACGTGAATACATAAACTCATCGTAAGTGATGCATGTGTCCAATAATTTCAAAATTTTCAACTTTAATCGTACATGATTTTAACATGTTTTGGGTTGAGGTTAGTCAACTTTTTCTTGTTAGATACGGATCTTCCATGGGTTAGATACATAGTTACACAAGGTCGGATGGTCTAGGGGGGGTAAACTCATCGGATTTGAATTACAATTTTTTTGGCATTCAGACCAAAATTTTTTTTCAAAAATATTTTTTTGAATTTTTTTTCCGAAAAAGGCCTGAACCACGCCCCCTTGAAAAAATCAACGGATTTAAATGATAATTTTTTCAAATTTTGTCCAAAATTTAAGGGTGTCTCCAAAACTCATCGGTTTTGATGGACAATTTTTTTACATTAGACCAAAAATTTTTGAAAATTTCTAGGGGGGTTCAGACCTGGGCAAGACCCCTCCCTTGTGTAACTATGGTTAGAAACCAATTATGTGTCTATGCTCGGAATGATTACCAATAATAATCACATGAAACGCTTTACGCCTAAAGGCTAACTTTTAAAACTTTATCCAAATGATTACGACTACAGTTTAATTTTTAAAGCATAAATTTATACGACTGACTCTAACATAATAAATTCAAATGATTAGAATATTATTTTTTATTCAAAATTTTATAATTCTCTTATGTTATTGAAAAACAAATTAATAAATTATTATAAATTTTTTAATTTGACAATGTTTGAGGTTTAAGAACAAATAAAAAACTAAATTAACAAAGATTAGTAAAAATAATAATTTGTAGTTTTTTTAAAAATATTTTAGCTGCTTTCGAAACAATGAATTTTCCATTTAAATGGATGTTACTTTTTATGGTTTATTTTCCGGAAATTCAACTAAAATTAAGAAAAGAAGTTAAAAATATCATAGGTATTATTTAATATATATTATCTATTGAATTATTTATAACATATAATCTATAATTAATGAATTTAAAAAGTATAATTATGACTTTTTAAAGAATAAAATTAATATTTTAAGTCATTATAATATAAAAAATTTCGAAATCAATTTCGAAAATATTTTTATTTAACTTTAAAGAATATTTTAATTTATAATTTTTAAATCCATTCTAATTTTTGTTTAAAATTATTTTTTCTAATAAACAGGTAATAAATCAGCAGTTATATCAGACTTTGAAAAATGCGATTTTGTTAATGCATTCATTTGTGAAACTTTGAGATTCAGATGTGTGGCGCCCTTTAATATGATTCACACGAATTCCTGTGAAATCAAAATTGGTAATTACTATTGATTTAAATTAAGATTAAATTAAAAATCATTTTATTGAATACAGATGTATTATAAACTTGTTTATATTATTAATTTTAGCGAATTTTAATTATTAAGATCATATAATTATTAGAAAATTTTTTGCATTTTAAAAATTTATAGCTGACAAATCAATACCAAAAGGAACAGCTATTTCTTTAAACTTGTTTTCAATGTTAAATGATAACAAAGTATGGGAAAATCCTGAAGTATTTAATCCCAATAGATTTATAAATTCGAATAATCCTAATCACACACAAAAACCTAAATCATTTATACCATTTGGAATTGGAAAACGGATGTGTCCCGCGAATAATATGGCAATGAAAATGTTATTTCTTGTATTGACTCGAATTTTACAATCAACAACTGGTTATCATTTTCAGCTAAAAAATGATAGTAATATTGATTTTGAACCTCAGATATTAAGCTTAAATATTATACCGAATAAATTTAATATAATTTTAGAAACTGATTAACTTTAATAAAAAACAATTATGACTTTAATTAAAAAATATCTGACTTTAATATCTCTATAGATATTTCTTTTATTCATGTATTAAATAAGTATTAATCCTTTTGCAAAATAATTAAATTCCTTTTTTCTCCACTAATAACTCATCAAACCTATTAATAAAATTACTTATTATTATGCATATTCACTTTTTCTAAGAATTATTCAATTACTCAAATTGGTCCTAAATTGGTTATTTAAAGCTTATTCATACATTCTCACAAACAGAAGTTAACAATTTTTACCAACAATTAATCAATTGTTATCTATCACTAAACCTCTTCTCAAGAATTCAATGTTTACAATCACTTATAATAAACGCATTTATTGTAATATAATTTTTCTAATAAAGCTTTTATTTTTTGTGATATATTGTATTCAGTGTTATTTAATAGATCATATGGTATACCATTATATCTACCTCTTACTCTGTTTATTAAGTATTGATAATCGATCTTTAATAGCGGTACTAAATCGTTACAATATATTTAAGATAAATTTTAGATATTTATATTAACTCCTATAATAATAAAAGACAAGAGTGTTATGAGTATTTTATAATGGGCTGAGTGTTTTATGTTATATTTTAATTGAGTAATTATTTGTGTGTAAAGCCGTTTATTGTATATAGCTTTGAGCCATTCTAGTATGGAGTTAATGTTTTAGTGCGATTTTTTGAATGTTTTGCGCTGAGTGTTAGGCGTTCAATCTTACACTAAGAATACCATAAACAGGTGCATCACCTGAAAAGGTGTTGATTTTAAAAGAAGTAATTACTGATATTAAACAGGGAATCAGACTCCACCATCTATGCATTAACCCAGATGTATGAACATCTGATATCCGATCTGTTTCCTCCTTTGATATTTCCAGCTGTGCTCCCTTTCGCGTATTAGTGCCGCCTTTGCCTCTTCTAAGGACAACTGACGCATCAGTTGTCGACTGCAACTGATGATATGATGAATCCTCGAGTTCACTAAGATTCATCTGTTTCTCAGATGAACGATCGGGAACAGTTGGGCCGGTATCAGGTGTTTCACCCATTTCAAAGCCAACAACCAAACCAACTGATGGTACAGTTGATCCAATGAAATCGTTGGTAACTTCGGATGTGTTTTCATGTAAGACAGATTGAATGGCTGAGAGGTTCACCTGTGTCTAATCAGGTGGAGATAACATCAATGCCAACTGATTAATGAAATCATCAGATTTTGGAGTTGTTATAGAATTACGTGCTCTATTTTCACGCGATCGGTCGACAACAGACTCGCCTAATGCTGTATCACCATCTACAGGTGAAATCACATGTTCCTCGCCGTCATCAGCTGTTCCTACAGCTGATGGTAGAAGATAGTTAGGCATCACAGGAGACGCTGAGAAACCCAGAGAACGAATGATCTCTCATGAGAGCCCGTCGCGCCAAATCGTAACGTTCAAATGAAGCAAATGCCAGCTGAAAATCAGCCAGTAATCCATCTCGAATGATGTTCAGTTTTTCAGATGATGTCATCTGATCGTCTGCCTGTTGACAAATGTCACTGATCCGTAAGCAACAGATCCCACATTAATCATTGAGTTATTAAAATATTAATAACACGTGTTTCACGTGTTACCATTTGCTTTGTCACAGTACTATATTACAGACCTCTTTAATGCGGACAAATGATTAAATTTTGTTAATTTTGATTAAAATGAGTAATTATAAGTACTTGAATATTTTTCCATTTATTCTTTTTTTGGGTCGATTGTAGTTCTATATATCATAATACTGGCCACTATATTTGGTTGAAAATATTGAAAGTTTTCAAGTTTTTGGACTAATTATTAAAATTAGGTAATAAAATCGGATAAATTTTCAAACGTTAATATTTTTTAATTGAATACTGAGTATTAAGATGAGCCTATAGATGAACAAAATCGCGCCTTAGGACTTTAGAAAAATATTGAATTTATAATATTGATTGAATTCATTGATTTTATAACTGTTGTGCAATCTATTGACAAATTCTCTAATAAATGTGCGTCGATTTAGAAATATGCGACGCGAAATAATCAATGATACTCTCAATAATTTTTAGCACGACGAAATGCGGAAAAAAATTAATATTGAACATTGAAGATGTTTATCACAAGGCCATTAACTGTGCTGTTGATCATTGATTTCTATGATTGATTTTTGATTTATACGCTTTTATAAATATCTTTGTTTTCACACATATTTATTTTGGCAGAGATATTTAATAATGTCAAATGTTATTAGTTCACTGCCAATAGGAAAATAGATCTAAGCCTGAGCGACTTGGGAAAATTATTTAAATTTGTAACGGTTGTTTAGAGGTTCTAAAACTGATTAATTTTATAACTATTTTTTGTGGAAAAATTAAATGAATTATTCATGAATCATAAAGTTGCACACAAATTAGCTTGTAAACAAAAGTTTACTAAGTTAAATTTTAAATCCTTTGTTTGTAAAATATTGTTGAGAATCAAGCGGAAAATAGTTAAATAATTAAATAATAGTTTTAAAAATCTTTATTAAATACAGAGCTTTACGAAAAGAATGTTTATAAAAAAACCTCTAATCAGTGATTAATTCCATTTATTAATATAAATAAGAAAACCTCAAATATTTTTTGTTAGCCATTTTCGCATCAATTGAATCAATTCTTAACTATAATTTAAATCAATTTAAACTCAATGACTATTATTATTTATATTATTCATTATTTATCGAATTATTATACGAATTAAGTGAAATTTAATTAATCGAATAATCGATAAAATGGTAAACTAAATGGGATTAAATAATCACGACTATAATCATTTTAATTTTAAAAGAAAATCTTTTTAATATATTGTTTTATATACGATTTCTATGAGTTTTGTTTAATTTTCAGTTCATATTTTGTAGATTAAACATAAAACAAATTGTTGATAAGAAGTAGACATTGATAATTACCATTTTATACCCACATTTATTCATTGATAATAATAATTTTACTAACTTTCGACTTTTTATTACAATTTTTAGCATATTTAGGAATTTTTTTAACCAATTTTTGTAAATTATTAGCCGATTATTTGTTATTTTTAGATCTTTTTTAGGATATATAATGACATTTTATTCCAATTTTTGATTATGTTAGTCCATATTAAGCCATAATAGCTTTATATTTGGCAATTTTATGTATACCTTAATAAATATAAATAAAAGTCTACATATTGATTGAGAAACAGAGAGACAATATAAAATTAATAATACTTTTTTATTAATTTAAATTGCATTAGAATTGAAAAAAGGGAAATGTCAAAATCTCGAACCAGATATTGTAGAAAATTTTTAGAAATTTTTATAGAAAAATAATTTCAAAATAAACATAAAATTTTCTTATAACAAGTTATGAGTAACTTTTTAGAAAAACCCGTTTATTATTTCAATTAAAAAAATTTTTTGAAGAATTAAAAGTGTTGTAATATACAGAAGTTTTGTCACAGATAACTGCTATTTAAATTCGTCAAATCTCGTCTTAAGCCATAAAACTGAAAACATCGATATCATAAAATTAATAAATTATGAGTTATCTTTGAATATTTAATTTTGGTTTAAAAAAACATATTTTACTAATTTAAAAATTATTTTAAATAAATAATCTCCAATTTCAAGTTATTTTAATTTAAATTTTACTATCACTAAATCATAACCTTCTTTCAAATTAAAAATAGTCGAAGTTTAATATATAAAATCATATGAGTAAATATTTTAATTAAAATTAAGAAATTCAAGTTATTTTATAACCAAATAATTGAGATTTTAATTTTCAATACAACAAATTAAAAGGTTTTTAGTATAAATTTTTAGCATTAACTATATGATCATAACATATTAAAAATTATTAAAGAATTACATTAAATTAATTTATTTACATTCTATAGCTCATTGGAATTGTATCAAAGTATAATTTATATTTTCGTCAGAAAGTGCTGAAAATTTTATTTACCGACTGCTGATCATGTCTAATAATGATACCATACAGAGACTAAGGTGTTTACATTTTATATTCTATTGCCATTAAAGATAAAATAATTTTACAAGTATTACATACTTTTATGAATTATCAGTCCATACGTTTCACATCCATATTCATACGCTTTCGGCAGAAGTAATAAACAATTGCAATATATTACTATTGGAGATCTATTAGCAAAAAGAGCTGAATCGGGTATATATTTATAAACAGTTTTTAATTATCTTTAAATTTAATTATTCAAATATTTCTAATTTAATAGAAGAGAAAACTAAAACAGCAATAATAAGTTATCACGAAAATATAAGTAAAACATATGAACAATTGAATAGTGATGTCAATCAATTGGCAAATGGACTTTACACTAAATTAGGTAAAATAAATACATTACATATTAGTTAATTTATGTTAATTTAAATCGATATTTGTTATTTTATTTCGTTTTATTAAGGCTTAAGACGTGGAGATGTGGTCGGAATTTGGTCGTGTAATTGTTATGCTTGGGTATGAACTTCTATATATTTATCAATATTTAAGTAAATTTTTAAATTTTGGCTTAAATTAATTTTTCACTACTTTTTCCGTAATACATAAATACATTAATAAATATTATTAAAATGGTAATTAATTAATGCTCGAATTTTTTTAAGCGCACAAAACTATAATTTTATTTCGAGAGATTAGACTGATAGAGAGAACAAAACCCTAATAGAATATTTAATGCAATATTATATAATAACCGTTTCGATTTCATTTTGTGTGTTAATTTTATGTTTTTAATAATTAGTGTTTAACTTTGCAATATAATCGTCATTTTGTTTTTTGAATTTATTTTTATATATTTTTATTAATAACAAGAATTTTCATTTTTTATGTATAAAATTATAGACATTTTAATAAATATAATATTTAAAAATAGTAACAGAAATGAAATATATTTATAGTTATTAAACTATGAAATTTGATCTCTAAGGTAAAAATACAGCATACATGCGCTAAACTAGGCCTCATCTTATGCACTATAAATCCCGTATATAAGGCTCAAGAACTTAATTATATAATAAGAAAGTCTCAAATTTCAACTCTGTTTATGCCTGGTATTAACTCAATGCAAGAAACTGTGAATGAATTTCACAAAATAATTGATGAAGCATTAAAAATGACAGAAAAGGTAAGTTAATTTAAAAATATGGTTTTAACTAAACAATAAAATGAAATCTTTGATAAAATGATGATCAGTTTATCACAGATTTTTCTAATCATTGTAAATATTCTATTTATGGGAATATATGCATCAATTTTGATAAATTTTTGTTTTTTTAATAAAACATAGTTAAAACCAATAAATAGCATGTAAGTTCCGTTCCTATAAAGCTACTAGTAATGCCATTATTAAACGTAATATTTCTTATATTTATTTTGTTATCACTTATAAAATACTTTTATTTTAAAGCATTATTTTATGATTAAATTTGAATAAATTTTAGTTATTATTTTATTATCTATTTTTAAATATCTCAAAAGAGTTGAAAATGAATCATAGAAATTTTTTATGCATTAAAATAAGAGATAATATAAAATTATAAAATAAAATAAATTTGAAAATCAAGAGAATCCCATTGCAAATATTTGAGGGCAGATGAAATATTTATAACCCTGAACCCGACTCTAAGAAGTGTTTTTGCTTTATGCACTAGTAAAATCTTTAATAAGAAAAATTTGAAAGCAAAAAAATGATTTAATACTTTCGATGTTTTAAAATAAAAATAGTAAAAACATAATATAAACTAGAAAAAGAATGAGTATTCATACTGAACTCACTTTGTGTTATATTCTATTTTAATTCAATAGTATAGTCAAATTTTTTCTGTGTTAAATATTATTGGCATTTAAATTAATTACTATATTGTTGCATAACTATATTTTATTTTTGTTTTTAAATAGTTATTTCTTTTAATAAATTTTGGTTTAACGAAAAAGATTTATAGTTTTATAATATATTGTTGCAAATAGCACTTAAGTGAGTGTATTGAGAATTTTGATTCAGTTGTGCTTTACCTTTCGTCGAGTAAATTGTTGTTAAAAGAACACTCAAAAGTATTATTTGTGCGAATTTAATTACGCGTGTGATTAGTTTAAACTCGATATGGTTTTAATAATGATATTTAAAACAATATTTGATCCATTATTATCCTATTTTTATCATTATTTATTAGATTGTAAAGTCAATTTAGATTATTTTTAAAAACTTTTAGTCCATTTTTTAGTTTAATATTTGTCATTTTTATACTATTTTAAGCGCTTTTTATATTCTTTAATAAACCATTTATAGATCATTTTATGATATTTTTTTACCATTTTGGCTCATATTTAGCACATTTTTTACGAAAAATTACTTCATAAAAATAGACTCCTATCTTAAAAGATTACTTAATTAATATAAAGATTACCACAGATATACAGACAGATATATCAAATTCAATAGCTCCTTTGGACAAAGTGAGCAAACAACAATTTTATATGACTTATCATAACCTAATATATGAAAATTTTTATCCTTTTATAATACGAAGATCTATACATTTTAATAAATTTATCACTTTTTCAAATCAAACAAATACCTTTAATAAGTGTTTTTTAAAAATTGGAAAAATGCGAAATCTATTTAATATTTTAAGTAATCGCTCAAAATCAATATTATAATAAAACTTAAACAAATTAAAGAACGAAATGATGTATATATAGAAACACATTTTAAAACATTGAGACATTTTGATTATTAAAATTTGAGCAAAAAATTATCTTTTAAAACATCCTTAAGTCAGGAATGGATTCAATAAAACTAAAACACGTTATAGTGTTGGATGGACTAAAGCCGAATATAATTATTCATGAAATAAATTTTCATTTGTATGAAAGTATATTATCCAATGAATATGCAAAAAGACCTAAAGATCAAATTCCATGTGCTGATGATCCAGCAATTCTAATGTTTACATCGGTTTGTGTTTTATGTTTATTATTAAAAATTACTAATAATTAATACTAAACTTAATAAAACATTTAAGGGAACAACTGGTAATCCAAAAGGTGCTCTATTATCACTGTTTACTGTGATTAATACCGCACTTTTATTTTCATATGAATCCTTGAAATCAGAAAATAATCACATAATTTTGTGTTTACCTCAACCATTATATCACATTACATCTGTTATTTGCAGCATATCTATGATTGCTAAACCCATTGGAATTGGTAATTGAATTTAAACAAAAATTAATCGCTATAATTGTGAATATTTTATAGTTCTAACTGGATATAAGTATAATGTCAAGTCAATTGTAGATTCTATTATATTACATAAGTGTACGCATATTTTTTTGACGCCAACTATAATGATCGATATTTTGACTCACGTTGAGAAACTCGGCCTCATTTTGGACTCAATAAAAGGTGTTTGTATTGGTTCGGCTCCCGTTCCATCAGAATTGAATCACAAAATTACCAAAATATTTCCAAACATTAAACAGTTTATGATTGGTTACGGAACAACTGAAACCGGTTTGCGTGTTAATAAAAATTATATATCAATTATGATAATTCATTATTAGGATCCATTCTAACCTTTTACGATCACAAAGAAAGTGATAAAAAAAGGAAAGAGAGTGTTGGTAATAAATTAGTAATTTTTTAAAGGAAACTATATTAGAATAATAATGTGTGAATGAAAATTTTTATAGGAACGCCTATTGATTTTGTTGAAATTAAAATAGTAGACTCTAAATCTGGTTTAATAACAAAAATTGGTGAACAGGGTATTGTAGCGGTATATTCTATATAAAAAATTAAAAAATAATGGAATAAAAATTTTAAGGAGAATTATTATGTCGCGGATATAATGTTATGATTGGTTACTGGAGAGACGAACAGAAAACTAATGAATCCATTGATAATGGGAAATGGTATAAGACTGGGTAATTCTATTCATAACACTTTATTTATTATTGTTCTTAACGGAAAATGTTCATTAAATTAATATAGAGATCTGGCAGTTATGGATGAATTGGGTTATATTAAGATAATCGGACGAATTAAAGATATGGTTATTAGAGGTGGAGTTAATATATATCCGCGAGAAATAGAAGAATTATTGCATACACATTCTGATGTGATCGATGCATATGTATATATGATTTAATTATTAACTTTTATCTGAATCTTTAATAATGTAATAAAAATTAATAAAAGGTGATTGGAGTTCCTGATCAACGTTTGGGTGAAGAGCTTTGTGCTTGGATTAAATTGAGTGATAATAGTAAATTAAACGCTGATGACATAAAGGAATTTTTCAAAAATAAGGCAAGTTTACATATTATCATAGTATGAAACTTATTTAGTGATTAACATCAGACTTTTAATTTCAGATTTTCTTAGCCTCTCTTTCACACTCAAATTGTGTTAATTTTTTTGTTAATTAATTTTTATTTTACTTTAAAAGATTTCATATTTCAAAATTCCACGCTATATTCTGTTTGTGAATGATTTTCCATTAACACCAATTGGAAAGCCTATAAAGTTTGTAATGAGAGAAAAATCATGCGAATTACTTGGATTAAACGAATAATATAAACTGATGGTCTCGTCAAACATTCAACAAATATTTTTCCTCTATTTTAAAATTTCAATTAAATTTATATTTTTAATTATTATCATACACTCAATCAATTACAAATTAAAACCATAACACGAAATAATGTATTTAAAGCATTCAACATTTCTATGCGGATATTTACTCGCATTGTATATGAAGTCTCCATAAATTTAAAATTTTAATCGATAGTTATTAATAAGGCCGCGAAAATCGTTAGAAAAAACGGTGCAAAATCGTTTAATAATCGTTAGAAAAAAAATGATCAAATCGTTAGAAAAATCGTTTGAAATTTTTTTTTTCAAAACTGCAGCATTTATTTTGACATCAAGACGTGGTCCAACTGAACCCTACAATTATTATAGATTAAATATTTTCGAAGAAAAAGGCATTCGAGTTATTGTTTCGAAGAATGACGTGTCAAATATGAAAGAATCAGAAAATTTATTAAAAGAGGCACAAGAAATGTGTCCAATCGGAGGAATATTTAATCTCGCATTTGTGTTAAACGATAGTCTTTTCGAAAATATGACACAAACAGCTTTTGAAAACGTTTGCGCACCAAAAGCTGATGCGACCATTAATTTGGATGAGTTGTCAAGAAAATTAATACCAAGTCTCGATTACTTTGTGTGCTTCTCATCAGTTACGAGCGGTCGTGGAAATGTTGGACAAAGTAATTATGGATTCGCTAACTCTGTTATGGAAAGAGTATGCGAATCAAGACGTGATAATGGTTATCATGGTTTAGCCATACAATGGGGAGCTATTGGTGATGTCGGTTATGTTATGGATAACTATCGCGAAAACAATGTCGTAATCGGAGGAACAAAACCTCAAACAATACGATCGTGTTTGGCAACACTCGACCTATTATTACAACAGTCTTCATATTCGGTTTGTTCTAGTCTTGTATCGGCTGATGTCGAAGTTGAATCTCAGGGCAAAAAACAAAAACAATGCTTAATGAAAACAGTGGCGAATGTATTAGGGATTAGAGATCACATAAACATAGCACACAATAAAACGCTTATTGAACTCGGAATGGACTCATTAATGGCTGTAGAATTGAAACTATTACTTGAAAACGATTACGATTTAGTTATGCCTTTGCATGAGATTCGCAAATTAAATATGAATAATTTGGAAGTGATTAACGAAGAATTCCAATGCATTTCTAAATTGGATGTTCCAATGGATTCTAAAGTGTTTTAAAATCGGTTAAAAATACATTAAACTAATCATAAATGTCTATATTATTATAATTTTATGAATTAAATTAATAATTATATTCTAATTTTTTGAATATTAAATACTTTTTTATCTGACTTTTCAAAATTTGCCAGTTATATGGATTTAACGCTGTCTGTCTGTCTGTCACACCCTTTCAAAGAAGACTCCTATCTTCGAAAAATCCCTTTATTAATATAAATAAAAAATGCCTTTGTCTGTCACACCAAAAAAAGACTCGTATTGCGTTATTCAAAGTGGCATAACGTGTGTCTCAGCTAAAGTTTCACAGTCAGTTTAATACTATGCATATAATAGTACTAATTTTCATAGCACATATAAGCACATAAAACAAAAATTACGATTTTAAAACATCTATAA
>JAQGAW010001372.1:0-19578 GCA_034698025.1 Phthiracarus crinitus | reverse complement strand
TTAATTATTTGTCAGTTTTAGACAGTTTTGTGACATATTTTTTACCATTTTTGGCTCATTTTTCTCACATTTTGTGAAGTTTATCACTTAAAAAAGACTCCTATCTTCAATAAAATAGACTCCTATCACTTAATAAACATAGAGAAAAAACCCCTTAATAAATATAGAGCGGTCCACATACAGACATACAGACAGACATACAGACATGTCAAATCCAATAGATGACTTTTACAAAGTGAGCTAAAAACTCCTATCTCAAAAAAAAATCCTTTTATTAATATAAAGAACAAAAAAAGACCCCTATTTTCAAAAAATAAATTTTGGCAGTAATAACTTTTATATACCAGATTAAAAATATTCGAAAAAATTGAAAAAAAATATTTATAAATAAGTTGCATATGTCAGTTTGTTAAATTATCATAATTATCCAAATTAAGTGGCATATTTCGCTTTAAGTAAAAAATTCGTAAAATAGCGAAATTCAGTGGCTTAAGCAGCACTTACTTAAGTTTTGTTTTGTAACATATGCTGATGTCTTACTGAATATAAAGTGGCATATGCCAATTTTTTATGGTAATAAATAGAATTGTTTTGTAACATATGCCGATGTTTGACTAAATATAAAGTGGCATATTCCACATTTTGATTGAAATAAATAGAATTGTATATAACAAAATAATATCGAATTATAACGTAATAGAGTGGCATCTGCCGCAAATATCTAATAATATTGACAAATAAGCAAATAGAATGGCATCAGCTATTAATATCCTATAATATTAAAAATTTACTAAATGGAACGAGCGACTAAAAACTAACGAATAAACAAACTAAAAAGTCATATATTATGCCCGTATCGATCTTGTTTTAATGTAAATTGCATTTCCATTTTGATTTTTACTATTATTTTAGTGAATCACATTTTAATTTCGATTTTTAAATTTATATTTATTTCAACTAAATTTCAATTTCAATTATTATTTTTATTTTTATTTCAAATTGTTTTTCGATTTTAATATTAAAAAATATTGTTATTTCAATTTCATTTTAATTTCAATTAATCGAAATGTAAATGCTAATATAATTTAAATTTCAATTTCTATTTTTAGAATATATTCACATTTTAATAACAAATTTCGACTGATAAAATTTTTTTTATTTTATATTAGATTATCACTTTATAATTAATAAGATTAACTTAATGTATAAAGGTGGTGTAAATTAAATTTATAAAGTTATAAAAGAAAATTTTTAGCTCATGTTTTCCAGTTACATGATTTTACTTTTCTGTCTATCTGAATGTTCGTAAGTCTGATGGTATTTTAATCTTTATATTAATATTGGGATTTTTATTTTTCATTTTATTTAATAAAGTATTCTAAAATAAGGAAATACAAAAGGCTTATAATGAACTAAAAATTTATTTGATATTAGCTAAATTAACTTGATAAAAAACTATAAATTTACTTTTTTAAAAAATATATTAAAAAACTTGATCATTCTTTTATTATATTTTGAAATATAAATGTTTTTTCTTAATTTGTAAAGTTTATAATTATCATTATATTATTTACCAGTTAATTTTATTTAAAATAATTTTATGAAAAAAAGCAACGATTCATAGTTTTTTAGTATTCTAACATTTAATATGGTAGACCGAAAATCATAGCTACATAATAATTTAAATTTAACTAAAAAACATTCAAATATTTATTGATGCCAAAATAGTGGTCTGTTTAAAACATTGAACAAGAAAGAAAATAAACAAAGCTGAATATTCAAACTTATTTCTTATTATATTTTAAGTTAATTCTTTTGTTTAGTCATTTTCAGCAATTTTGATTTTCTAAACCTTTATAAACATATTTAAAACATAATAATTTTAAAGGTGTAAAATACAATCAAAATACAGATTAAAAGAAAATCATTTTGAAAATAAAAATCAACTTGAAAAACATTAATATTTTTTATTTTTTATTTTGATTTTTAACAGAAAATCAGAATTAAAATATGAAATCAAAATTGAAATTTTGACAAAAACATAAATTAACTTTCTTTAAAAGTCAATTAAAAATAGAAATTTTAATTAAAAGAAAATCAAAATAAAATTGAAATGATTTTTATGTAAGAAATCAAATTATAGCGCTAAATAATACAAACTTATTCAATTCGACAAAAAGGATAAATGCAATTAAATTTATTGATCATCTTAAAGGTGAATAATCGATAATAAAATTCAATTACATTAACTGTGATTTGATTAGAAATAAACATTTCAACAAATAAATCAAACATTACACAACAATCGCCTCAAGAGACACACTTTTCACTCTTCATAAACCAGTTGTAATCAATAAAGAAGTGGAAGCGCTTCTTCAAAGGGAGTAATCCAAAATTCGAAAACCCCTCATGTATCGGTATTAACTGTTATCCCAAAATTCTTTAGATCATGGTATTCAATCGCAATTTATTATCATGACGGAATTCACGATTTAATGCGCATTAAACACTTGGTAATATAAGTCTTTAATATTAAAAACAAAATTCAAACCACTTTAATTATCATAATAAGCAATTATAATTATATAAGCAATTAGAATTATCTAATGCTCTATACAACCAAAGGGAATTATCTATCTATAAAAGAATAAAATCTATTTTACTTGTATTATATTAGTTTACAATTTTTAAAATTTTAATTAACCTTTTTTTAATTAAGCAAAATTCAATTTTATTTTACTTAGTTTGATCGAAAGTATAAGTTAAAATAATTTTTAAATTTTGTTGTTTCTTCATAAAATCAAAACAACATTAGTAAATTATATTCTTTTTAAAATTTTTCAAAGCTTAACATATGCAGTTTAATTTTTATATGTATTATATGCAAATTATATAGTATAACGAAATGTCGATTATACAAAAATAATAAAATCTAGGAAAAGAATGAACATTCATATTGAGCTCGAAAACATTATAATTATGGTTATGGAAGTAAACAAAATTAATAATACTCGAATTTTTTATTTTATCCTATACTTTGTATGATTTTAATATAAATCCTTTTTTGTTTTAAAAACATTTTTAAACCAACTTTATCATTAATATCATTGAAATTCTAATGCAATTATTTATTTTTATTACAATTTACTTTTTTAATATTTCTAACCTTCATTTAGTATTGAATCTAGTATTGAAAATCTTTACTTTTATTTTAATTTTCTTAATATATTATTTTTAATTTTGCTTTTCTTTTGATTTTGCATTTTCATTATTTTTTTACATTTTCTTTTACTTTTAATTAAAGTTGGAAGAAAAAGTCAGAAAAGAGCCTTAATTTTTACTTATGTTTCTAACAAAATATTGACTATAGAGACTAATACAGATATATTTGACTTAACAACAAAGACTCAAAATCAAAAGGAAAAAAATTGAGTGATAAACAACAAATTAATGAGACATTACTAGGAATAAGTGATGTCCTTGAAACCAAATTTAATCCCAATATTATTTCATAATAACAACCAGATTTAATAATCAAATTGCCAGTCATTCAGATATATAAAACGAGACTATCAATAATTGATTTACGAAATAAATAAAAATATGCAAAATTATCAGAGAAAGAGATGTTTTACAAACACTTAATAAAAACTGCAGCAAAAAAATTAGAGTCACTGAATACATCTATGAATGAAAATTTAAAGCAAATTAATACTATTAAACAAATAAATTATAACTTCATGGATGCAAACAAACAAATAGATAAAATTAATCAGTAGTATATAAAAAATTTAATTAGTCATCAACAACGGTTGACTGAATTTGTTAAATGTGTACAAAAAGAGAAGGGCACAACAGAAACAACTTCAAAATCAACTGCCCCTCGAAGTACCGAAGTAATTCAGAATAAAATTGAAGCAAACATACATAGCGATGAAGATAATAATGCATCAATAAATCAACAAAACTTTAACTTGTTTACAAATCCGTTATATAAATTAAATAATGCAAATACTGGTACACAACAGTAATCAATCTAATAGAGATCGTAATGTTTTTAGTCAACTAATAAATTACATTTTACACAGCAAAAATGTTGATAAGATGGGAAAATATATTGAAAAATTAATAATATTACGAATTCTCACAAATGTTTAGAAAATTTTGAACATTCTGCGGATTGAAACGGAATGTCTGATACATATTTTCTACGTATAAATGGTTTACGAATGGATAGATTTTACACTCCTTAATACAAATCATTTTACAATAATTATAAAAATTGTGATTTTGAAAATTTTAATAGAGAATTTTCTAGGAAATTCCATAAAGAATTCGATAGAGTATAATCATTTTCTCAATTTGAAAAGATATCAACAAAATATTTTAAGGATATCGAATAATATCGCATTAAGATTATCGTGTTAATGGAAGATTATGACGACACTAATAAGTTTGATAAACAGATGCAGCTTTGGCCTCTATTTATTTCATTGATCCTAACCTCTCAATTGAATTGGTAATATATAAACTAGGAAAACGTGAAAAGAAATTTATAAATAAAAGAAATTTTCAGAATAACAATTTTAGTTGAAACAATAGAGGATTTTATAATAATCGAAGTAACGGAGGATTTATTCAAAATTTTAAAAATAGCAATAATAACAATTGTTAAATTTATAATAATTTCAATGCAAATAAAAATCAGACAAACATTATAATTAATTATCGCAAAAATTTTTTTGGATAAAATAGGTTTAATGGTAGTTTTCGTTAGAATAGAGAAAGAGGTGGACAACACTCAAACGCTATACAATGCTTCAAATTTGGAAGTATTCAACATTTTATAAGGATATTCATATACCAACGGTTGTGTGACGAAGCACGAAAACGATATAAAAGATAACAGCAAACAAATCATCAATAGATTAACCAACTACAACAGTTTGCACAAACAGTTCATAAAGAAAAATCCTATCAAAACGGTCAACACTCCCCAAACGACACATACAAATGTTCAACCAAGTGATTAACTGGTTAACGTTTCAGCGGTTAAAACACATACAGACCTATCATTAGGGATAAAGAAAAGACCACATGGCAGAGGTTAGGGGTTCTGCCAAAACACGAAGACAATTCCTCTAATATTATAAATTCAATTTGCAATATCTCAATTTAAAATATAATATTGGTAAAGATTGATGCTTTCGATTGATAATAAAAACAACTATTAATAATTATGGTTATCAAATTTTATTTCCATCTTTTGAAAATTTTCATTAATTTAATTTATAAATAAATTTTTATTTTGATGTTTTTAAAATATTCTGACAAAAAATATAAATTTCATTATTAATTAGATAAATTTAACTATATTATTCGGTCACAAAAATTAACTGAATCATGCAATCTGGTTCATCATAAACTCTGTCATAACAATAGCAGAGATCAGTACGACTTGAGACATATAAACATGTTACACGGCCTACTAATACAGTTTATGCTATGCCTCCAAATATGCGTTCATAAACAACATTTAATGCTTGTGACGTTTTGTAATTCATTTCTAAGCTACTCATAATGTTGGAATATACTGCTTAATATTGGACATGTAACATGTTATTTGTCTCAAGTGATACTTATCTCTGAATAATAGCCGTTGTTTTAATTAACCATTTTTTAATTTGATTGTTTATTGATTTGATTTTAGTCAAAAATTAAAAATTAACTGCTATTGATTTTGATTTCATAATTAAAATTGCTTTAATTTTGATTATATTTTAATTAAAGGTTTTTTTATATTTTCAATTTTCAATTCCTATATTAACTTTATAAAATCAAAAGAACATAAATTATTTACATACAAAACTATTGTTTATGAAATATTCGTTCAAGTAAAACAAAGGAAATATTTGAAAGCCATTTATTTATAAATAAAATTTTATGTTATACTAGCTTTATTTTTATAAAATATTTCCAAATTATAGATTCATATTTTTTATCTAATTTAAAAAACAGTTTCAATTTCGTTTATAATTTTTAAAAAAAGTTTATAAACTGTAACTAATATTTAATTTTCATATTTAATTTGATGTAAAATCCTGGTTTATACTTTTATGGAATAATATTTTTGTTTAATACACTTAAAAATTATCTAAAGAATTATTATTTTCTAATTTTTCAAGAAAATAAGCAAAATATGTTATAAAATCGAAATTATATATAAATTTTAAAATGACAAAATACGCTTTACTTTATTATTTAAATTATCATCTATTCTTATCATATATATATATTTATCGATTTCTATTTAAATTTTAAAAAATAGAAACAACACTAGTAATAACCATTCTCAAAATCGGCATATGCCATATTTAATTAATAATTTGTTAAAAAATTATTTGTAAAAGTTATTTTTATAAAATAGATTAATTAATATGAATTATAAAATTGATACTTTTTACATTGTTAACAATAATAAAATTTAAAAATTAAATTTATAATTTAAAAATTGTTGGTTTATGTTTTAAACAAAAATTGACTAATATTCTAAAATTCAAAAAGAACTAATCTTGTTGCACTTGTCACATGAATAAAAATAGGGTTTCATTGCTAATTATAACTTCAATGCTATGATTTCGCTTTTAGCGATGTTGACTCGATGAAAGCTAAAAAACAACTTAATCAAAACTCAAATTACACTCACTGATCTGCTAATTACAATAATATAATTTATAAAACTATAAATTTTTTTCATTAGAACTATATTTACTAGAAGTAATATTTGCTTAAAAACATAAATAAATTATAGTTGTGCAACAATATTGTAAATAAATTAAAAAGCCAAATATATTTAATTGACAACAATTTGATACAATTGAATTAAAATAGAATATGACACAAAGAGAGCTCATTATGTATGTTCATATTCTTTCTTGTTTTCTTTTACATTTAATTTAAGTAAAAAAGTAAGAAAATTTCATTACTTTTATATTTACTTTCAAAAATAAATTCATCCTTATTAAAACTGTTAATAAAAGATATATTCTTTATAAGAAACGTCCAAAATAATTATTTCTATCAAAAATTGGAAAGACAACTTAATACTTATAATGTTGTAATTTTTCAATTTGAATATAACATTTCATTCCTAATCATTGATTAAATTTTATTTTTATATTAATTAAATTTAAATATTGTTTGTAATATCCAATTTTCAAAACAAATAAATATTTTCTTATTTAGTAAAATTATAAATTTATTGAAAAATATAATAATTTTTTAATTTTAAATAAAATAATTGTTTTATAAATTATTTGGTTTTCTTATCAATAAAAGTTATTAGTTCCTTGTCATTTTTATAGTTTTAACAAAAAAATATTTAAAAAAGAACAAATAATAATTGAATTAATAGACGTTTTAAGATTAATAATTTAAAAAGATTGATATGTTCATAATATCTGACTTTGAAGTTTTGTGTTTAATTTTCAACAATAAATATTGTTGGTCAATTTTATTAATTAATAATTGCATTTAAATGATAACTATTAGTCGATAATGTTTTAATAATTAATTAAGCTGTAGACAACAATTAGTAATTATAAATTTTTTATCAAATGAGTTTTTTAATCTTAATAAAACAACATTTTTTAATAAGAGTTCTAAACAATTTTCTTTTCAAATATTTAAAAAGGTGTCCTGTCTTTCTGTTTAGCAAACATTGGTTCAATCTCGAGCCCTAACGCTTAAGCGTACGCTTTCTTAACACTCTTCACGACTGTTTCGTCTTTACAGCTCTGCTTGTCATCTTGAATTCTTCGTTTGTGTCGTTGTCGTTGATCAGAAGATTGAACAGAGATTACGATGCTCTCCTGTCTGTCTGTCTATCTGGCATTTAATGGTTCAAATTCGAGCTTTAACCTCTAATCGTACACTTTCTATACACCCGTTGCCGACTTTTCGCCTTTACAGCTCGGCTTGTAACCTTGAAATCTTCGTTTATGCTGTTGTCGTTGAGCAGATGATTTTGCTTTTCAGGCGATACTCTCTTGTCTATCTGTTTGGCAAACATTCGTTCAATCTCGAGCCCTAACGTTTAAGCGAATACTTTTTTTTACACCAATCGCCGACTTTTCGAATTTAAAGCTCGGCTTGTCATCTTGAAATATTCGTTTGTGTCGTTGTCGTTGATCAGAAGATTGAGCTGTGCTTGCGATGCTCTACTGTCTGTCAGTCTATCTGGTAAATATTGGTTCAAACTTAATCCTTAACCCTTAGGCGTACACTTTATTGACACTCGTCGCCGACAGTTTCGTCTTTACAGCTCGGCTTGGCACTATAATATTTTCAATAATTGACAGGAATTTATACCAACAATAATAGACTGGAAAGAAATCGTTTTAGGATGGATAGAAATTGAAAAGATGGCGAAATAGCTCAACTAGGAACGTTAAAAGTTTACATCATATATGAAATATAGACGAAATGATAAAAACTGACAAATGCGAATAAAGTTTTAATGCGAAAGAATTGTTTTTCCCGAAAATAAAGCTGTTATCGATGATTTAAACAGAGTTAGTGAATAAATACCATATTTTAATAATCAAAAGAGGACCAATTTAGTATGAAATTCGTGTAAAGGATTATGATTTGAGTCATCAATTATAAAAACAAATAGTGAATTATTGACGAAAAAATTAATTTCCTTAATTAATAAAATATGCATAAATAAATTATGGAAAATGGAAAATAATTTACAAAGCAATTTAAAACAAACTGTAACTTTATTATAAATAAATATTTTTTATTAACAAAATAATCTAAATATTTATAAATTGAGTTCCATTTAAAAAAATGCTTACTTTATCTTGTTTATAGTGTTGTTTCCATATTACTTTTTTAATTTCAATTACATTTCCATTCCGATTAAAACTTTAATTTTTATTTCAATTACATTTTATAGTCAATTTTTAAAATAATTTTAATTTCATTTACATTTCAATTTCAATCCTATTCCGATTTAAATATTAAAAATTCGTTTTATTAATATCAATTAATCTAAATCGAAATTCTAATATAATTTAAATTTTTATTTCAATTTTTAGCTTATTTTTACCTTTAAAAGCAAAATATTTATCTTACGATATCATATAATAACTAAGTAAAACAAGATATAAAATATATAAAACCCAAACCGCAAAGTCAGATATTATGACATTATCGATCTTGTTTCATTTTCTAAAGTATTTGTCAAATTATTTATCTTCGAATTTATTTTACATTTATTTTAATTTATTTTTAACTCAGCCAAACAAAAGTTCTCTAAACTCTAGTTAATAAACTATATATAACCTATAGTAAAAAAATTACATAAATAAGTATATTTTAATTTAAATTTCAACTAAAAAAATCTTAATTATATTCATAATTGTTTATTTGTTTATACAAAAATTTTACCTTTAATTTTAAGAAAATTTAGCAAAAAAATATCAAATGAGATCGTTTTGTTTTTAAATTAAATAATAAAAGTTGTAAAAGTAAATATAATTCTAAATTTAAACTTTATAGAAAAAAATGCTTAACGTCTAATGGAAAAAGTGAATTAGTATCATTTTTCTTAAATGATATTTTCTTATACAAGGGTTTCGAACAATTGAAATTTTAATTTTTTTGAGTACATAAAAATTCAAAAATATTACTCTTATAGGTGATTGATTTGACGCGGAATGTGGTACATACTTATGTTATTTTATCGCGCTAAACTATAAAAAGGGGGAGTGGTTTCTTTATCAAAATTAAGAAAAGCAATAACATAGAATATAGCAGTAAATTAAAAACAGTAACAAAACAAAGTAAATAAAGAAAACATAAGTTTTAAAACAAGGCAATGATAAACTTGAACAAATGGTATCTGGTCAAAAAATATCTCTTAAATTTAAATAACACCACATTCAATAATTAAATAATAAATTCAATGTTGTAGCAGAAATAAATATGAAGAAAATAGAATAAAATAAAAAATTCAAAACAGATAAATAAAGCAGAAAAGGATAAATATAAAACTGTCTTTAATAGACGATCATTAAAGAAACATATATTTTTAAATTCAGAATTATAAAATTTTAAACTATCAGGCATCAATTGTTTAATCAAATCTGATTTAATTTCTCCCAAAATTATCAATGAAAACTGCAAATAGCATAGAAATTGTATTTACATGAAACTCAGAAGAGTTCCATAATTTAAAAGATATATTTTTATACAAAAGTTTTAAAATACAATCAAAATTGGTAATGTAATATGGAAACATCACTATTTCAAACATCAAAATTACAAGATACACTGTTCGCAACATAACGGATTTTTATAAATGTTTACTTTATAAATTTTAATTTGTAAAATTTTTAAAATTATAGTTTATACAATTACAGTCTATATTTATTAAGGGATTTTTTCTCTATATTAATAAAGGGATTTTTTTAAAAATAGACTATTATCTTCTAAAAATCTTTGTTGAAAAGACTCCTATCTGATTAAATTTGGGCTAAAAATGGCTTTAAAATGGCTTTATAATGGCTTTAAAATGGCCAAAAATGAAAAAATATGAACTAAATATGGGCTTAAAATAGGACAAGAATGCGTTTTAAAATGCTAAAAATGGACATAAAATTGGCCAAAAATGGGTTTTAAGTCTAAAAATTGAATATATGGTTGTTAAAAAGGTTTTAAAATAATCAAAAATAGCTTTAAAATATATTAAATTATGCTAAAATATTATAGAATAGGATAATCTATTGTTTTAAAAAACATAATAAAAACCATTTACACTCATAATCATATTATCATATATAATACTTTTGAGTGTCCGTTTAACAACAATTTATGTGATGTTTACTGACGAGTGCTAAAACACAAATGAATCACAATTCATAATACACTCACTGAAGTGTTATTTACAACAATATTTTATAAAACTATAAATTTTTTTCATTAGAACAAAATTTAGTAAAAGTACAAAATGTGTAAATAACTAATTATAATATAGTTGGCCAACAAAAGAAACTAAAATTAAAATGACAAAAAATATTTAATTCACAAAAATTTGATATATCCTATTGAATTAACTTATATATTAATATAAAGTGAGCTCATTGTGTATGTTCATACTCTTTCTTGTTTTAATATATTTATACATCAGCGTTAGATGTCTCTTTTCTAAAATTTGTCGTGACTTTTAATAATTTTGTAATTCAAACTTTTGTAAATTCATTCTCTTTCTAACTCTAACTTAATAAAGTCACAGTTTTAATTATAAAAATCTTAATTACAATTGGCCTAGAAGTTATTGGCTAATTTATATCACCGCTATATCAAACCTAACTACTTGAAAACTCGTAATAAAAGCTAATTGGAATCTACTAAACAGAACTTTAAATTTAACTTTTAAATAAATGTATAGATTTCGGAGAAAGTTTATGTTTAATATAAAATCTAATTCTTAATTTTTAAGACATTATTAAAGATACATCAAATATAAAATGTAAAATTAATTTTCCATATATTAAATACTATTTCATATTTTTGTTTCAAGAATCTTATATTTTAAAGCAACTATGATTTAAGATATTCCTATTTGCTGTAAAAAATTCATATATTTTGAAATGAATTATAATTTAAAAGCGGTTTGTAATGTAATTGTTGACAATCTCATTAATATATTGTTATTGTATGGCAAATGCCAAGAATTTTGTGTTCTATATTAATTCAATCAATTATTGCTAAATACCATAAAATCTTCAAAATACGTTTGTCCAGTTGCACATTGTTTTGTAAAAAAAATTTCTACAATTTAAAAAAAACAATAAAATAAAATATATTATAAAACCAACTAATATTTTTAATAAATTTTTCCTTTTTTAATATTTTTAAAATACTACAAATAAAAACTTTCATGATATTTTTTAGGAAAAAAGAAGTATATATCAAACGAACTTTTTTGTCAATTAGAAGATTCACTTCAATTTGATTGTTTAATATTGTAATGATTGCATTCCTTATATATTACATGTACTTCATTTCAATGTAATATTTAATGATTCATAAGCATTAACTCGAAAACAAAGTAATTAAAATAGTTTACAAATAAATATAACAATGTAACTGTAAAACAAAACTTGTATATAAAAGCATTCAGCTTCAATTTTAACTGACTTTTTAACTCTACTGTTTTGAGTATAAAATTGCTTTAAAATGTTATATTTATAGCAAATAAAGTTGTTTCTAAAATAATTGAACTATTAATTTACTAAATCGGCATAAATTGCTCTATTCTCGACCTGCGTCCTTACAATATTTTAAAAATATAATATAGTTAAATTAAGAGTTCATTTATTGTATTATTTGTATAGATTGTGTAAATTTAATTAATAGAAATCAAAATAAATTATCGTCTGTCACTGCATTACCCATAAACAAATTGTTATAATTTTTAAAAATAATAATTAATTTATTTTCATAATAAAATTAGAGTTTATAAATTGTATTTTTAAGAACTTTTGTTTGAACTAGTGTTGTTTTACTTACGAATTTTAAATTTGCTTTTCTTTTACTTTTACTTTTCAAAATTCATTTATTTCAATCGTATTTTACTTTTTCTTTTAAGTAAAATTTTATTTCAATTGTATATTTTATTTTTACTTTTAGTTTTCATTCTAATTTTAATTGTATTTCGCTTTCGCTTTTAAGTCAAAAATTATTTAAAATGTAGTGGAATAATCACTAATTTTAGCCATGAATCTAAATATCAATTTACATAAAGATTAATAATTAATTATTAATGGGCAAGTTTTATAAAAATAGCAAATATTGTTTAAATGCATCTATTATTAAAAATATTCTGCGCTTTAAAACTTTTTCTTTTTATGGGAAAAATAATTTTTTTGGAGTAAATATTTTCACTTTTTTGAGTAATTTATATTAAATAAATTGTCTTAATACAATTTTAATTTTCATAGATAATAAAATATTTAGAATATTTTAACATTTTAAAAATAATAAAAATGTGTATGGACAGATTAAAGAAAAAGACAAATTATTTAATTAGAGTAGATTAAATTTTATAAAAATGATATTGCTTTTTAAATTTTTGTTAAAAATTATTTTTATATTAAATTAAATTTAATTAAATTCTTTTTTAAAAAGTATATTAAGTGATATTAATAAAAGATGCCATTCTATTTTGTAATTTTTTGTTATTTTATAGATTTTCTGAAGATGCCACTGTTTTTATTTATAATGAGATATTATTAGACTTGCTGCATATGCCACTGTGTTTGATTATGTTTCGATATTATTAGAATTTTACGGCAAATGTCATGCAATTTTGTAATTATTCGATATTAATAGATATTATTTATTGTTGAATATAGGAGTCTTTTTTTTAAAAATAATCTGTTTAATAATATAAAGAAAAAATCTGTAAATAAATATAAAGAACTTGTAAAATCCCTTAATAAACATAAAGATATAGGTCAGAGTATCGTTTGACAGACGGACAAACAGACAGACGGACGTGCAATTTCAAATCCATAAATGTGATTTTTGCAAAGTCATATAAAAATTATATCTATTTTGATTAGTAAAAATAAATCTTTTTAATATATTATTGTTAAACATTATTAAAAACACTTTCTCGAACATTCTCACTTCAAACTTACAATTTTAATAAAGATATAGCCCTTAACTTATAGTTAGAAATGTTGTATCGCTTTTTGAAATCAAAATCAAAATCAATATAAAGAATAGATACAAAAATAAATAATAAAATTATAAAGTGTATTGAAAAAAATTTTAAACTATACTATATAGATTTTAATTTTAAATAACTTTCTCAATGAATTTAATTTATATTTCGATAAATAGATTTAAAAATCTTAATTATTAGTAATGATTTCAAATGGCATTTTAAAATTCATTTGCATTACTATTTTGATTTTAACTTAGAAAGAATTAAAAATTCAATTTATTTTAGCATATATAATAATTAAATTTTCAAATAATTTTATATAAATTAACATATTTCTATTGTAATTTTCAATATAATTTATTTGATTTTTTAAGGAAAATTGAACGTTATAAGTTATTTATAACAAATATGAACGTTATTAAGTTAAAAGATTTTTATTTTAAAAGCTGTAATTTAACAAAACAAAATTACTAAAATCTTACTCTATATCTTGACTGTTAATATATTGGTTCGAATCTTCTTCTAAGATTTTAAAAATAATTATTATTTAATAATAATTTTTATTTTATATGTGTAACAAATGAAATTAATATTTTATTTTTTATATTTCCAAATTCTTTTTAATTATTAATATTTTAAAAATAATCAAAAAATTGTTTAATGAAAATTTGATAACATTTATTAATTTAAATATTAATAAAAACTAATATTTCAATTTTATCAAAAATTATTAATTCATACAGTAACTACTAAGTGGGAAAATAACTATTTAAATTGAGTAACGTTATTTTTTCAATAATATTTTTAAAAATTAGAAAAATTTAGATTTTTATTATTATTACTATTTGATTTTTAATGCCTAAAAATAGGGCACATTAGATTATATTTTGTTCTATTTTTTTAAACATTTATAGTTAATTCATAATTGATAATAAATAACATTCTTGCAAAATGTTCTTAATTTTTTTCTGAACTGTCTCTACGATCTGTAATACATTTCTTGCCTTAATAGTTGCGTTTCCATTCTTATTTGCTATCTGTGACTGATTAGCATTAGTAGTCTTCTTTGTCTTCAATGTTGTATTAATAATCTGTAATTGTTGTTCTGAGGTAAACTGACCACTAGTCGGAGAAATATTTCCAGAATTGTTTAAGACTGTTCACTGTTGGTTAGTAGCGAATGAAATATTTCTGAAACTACATTATTCATCATAGATATTAATTGATTAACTTTATATATTAAAGTTTGAACTTCTGTTTGCAAAATAATATTTTGATTTACTGCCATCTGTTCATCAAATTTTAAATTTTTCATGCCATCTTATTAGTCCTTATACGTCAATTCTTGTCCATCAATAAATTATTGTTAATACTTTACAGTTGCCATTCTAATTATAACATGGAAAATTTTCAATTCCTGTAAAACTCTCAATAATACCGGTTTATACATTTAGGTACAATTTCAAAACCTATAGTTATTTTATATTAACAGTTAATAAATTTATATTTTAAAATTTAAAATTGATCAAAAATTAGAGTATTACATTCTTCTACATTCTATTACATACTTAATTTACTCTATTGCTATATAAATAGTTTTTCTATAAGTAGATTTAAATATACTCAAAAAATTAATTTTGTCAAATAGTTTATATCATTTTAAAACTTAGTTTTCATAACGATATTTAAATGAAAATGTATATATTAAAAATAACAGAAAATTTTTAAACATTATACAAAAAATTAAGTATTTAACAATGACATAGAACAACATCAACAAACGAAACAACGCTAAATATTTAACTATCTATACTATATTTTATTTTTAATTATTTTTTATTCAAATTATTTAAAATAAATCGTATTAAAAAAAATAAACGGTAAAAAATTTAAAATTTTGATATCAAGATTCTAATAATAAGTTAAATATAGAAATTCTGGGATGAAATTTATGATCAGATATTTGCTTTCGGATTGTGCATCACTTAATTGCCTAACATATTAAATGTTAATAAAAACAAGAATAAACATTAAAAATAGGCTCACATTGAAATCATAATATTTTAAAACAATGAACTTTATAATAAGTTTTTTTTAAACATTTATTTTTTCACAAAAAGTCTCCTATATTAGTAAAAAAATACCTTTATTATGGTAAAGTGACGTTTAATGAACAACTGTTTATTTTTACAACTAGCCTTGTTATATTGTAGTGAACAATGAATAAGTAAAAAATATTCATCATAGATTTACGCGCTTACTCATAAAATTTTGCTATTAAATGTTATAGATCTCATACGTTCTCTTAATGTAGTCACAAATAAATAATATCTTACTCGTTGTTTGCTATGATGGGTTATTTAAATTTATTTCTACACTTTCAGTTAATAGAATTAAATCAGTATTATAGGGTTTAAAATTATATTAACAATTACTTTGATGCTCCCTTACACAGATATTTGTATATACATAGACACCTTCGCGCCATATTGTTCATTTACACATATCATAATAAAATATTTAATCCATTTTCTTTTCTATTCATAATTAATTTCTAAAGCTATCTTTAAGTCATTATCATAAAACATATTAAAACTTAAAATTAAATGAAAACAAACTATTTATATTTGAATATAATTAACAATTTAAAATTTTTTGACAATTTTATTTGATATAAAATATTCATGTGAATTTTTGTATGTTTTTATTCTTAATATTAATTAAGATATTTGGTGATCAGATATTTATTAAATCTGTGGTACTTTGACGAATATCGCAACACGAGGCGCAGTCGGCAGTATATTTGGTACAACACTGGACAGTAATTAACTATTTAAAGCGCTTTAAATATTCAATACACTTCATTCAACGCTTCTAGTCTTTTCAATTCATCTGTTTATGTCTTTTGGTTTCGCAAATTGCCGAAAATCAATTATAACGAAGACACAGACGAGTAAGAAGTGTCACCAAACGAGACCAAAGAAGACTTAAAACCGGAACAGGAAGCGCTTCAATCAATGTTAATACGTGAAACGGAAAGTGTGTCACAGAGTCATCATCAATAAAATGTTTTCGCATACAAGTCTATTGTTGAAGACCTCAACACATTCATCACAAATCCGTTCATCTCATCGCTTTCACAACAGCAAACTATCACAACAACTACAGACGTTAATCAAAAGTTAGACAATAAAGCTCTTTATTATAACTCAAATTTAGAATTTAATTTGGACTCGAACTCAACTCAAAATAATCAAATGGCGACACCACAGATAAAACTTCAAGACTTCGACGGCAGTATTGACGGCATGTCTGTTCGCTATTGGTTCTCAACCTCAACATATCTCGTGTCACATTTGGAAACAAATCAAGAGAAAATTCGATCGATCGTACAGTTCCTAACGGATGATGCTTTCAAATTTTTCAGCGCTGAAATAATACCTATTCATTCGCCAATAACTTGGGATCAGTTGGTTTCACGAATATACGCGTTTCGATCATCGGATCATTCTTCCGTGCATTGCAGCTCAACAAATAAAGTTCAATCCGGCGACAATATGACTGATTATTACTCTAATAAAAAGCGCTTTTTAGATTTAACAGGTTTAACAGAAATTAAAAAAGTCGGCGAACTAACCCATGGTTTACCTGATTACATCAGAACCACTTTTTAATTAGCGTTATTCCCTTCTACAGCTCAATGGCTTCAAATTGCAAAAGAGATTGAGTTAACGTAGCCTCATCTGTTCAAAGCAGCGATGCATAACCCGAAGCCTTATAAACAATTTAAAGCACATTACTCTCACTCGTCAAACAGATGGTATAATACCAAACAGAAGCGCTTCACAGGAAAAACCTCCTTATAGTTGTCGTAACTGTTAAGATTTAGGGTTAATTGTATGGCATTGGCACGCGGAATGTCAAAATAAGCGTAACGCGAAACTTAAAAAGCAAAGATATCGTAATCAATAAAAGCCTAAACCGTCAGATAAAGACAATTCAGCCGAAGCTAAATCAGTCATCAACATGAAGAAAATCTTAAAGCGCTTTCAATTTTCAAACCGATTATAAAGTATGATCACAATAAAAAACAATCTACAATCACATGCAACTCAATAAAGGAATTCGTAATATTAGATTTCATTTGTAATTTTTAAGGCATTTATCGAAACCGGAGCCACATTTAATGTAACCAACCTTTGGATTGTAAAGCTCTTAAATATTGAACTTAACAAACAAGAGTGTATACCTCTATCCACTGATTCTGGTAGATGTCAAACCATTGGTAGTGTCAACTTGACAAATACAATCAGAAGACGGACACCAACAATACCAGTACAGGTCTTAAAAGGTTTCAAATATACACTTATGTTAAGCGTAAACATTTTTCGATTTTTTCCATTAGCGATCGACTTACCAACTAAACACGCTATATTTATCACTAAATCTCCGGTTGAATCTTCAAACTTCGTAACAGAAAGTAAAGTCAAATTAGTTAAAGTGAAATAGATAAAAGTTAATCCTTCAACGCTGAAAGCAATCATTGATTCATCGAATGTTAGCGACTCTCATCTATCTTTATTACTAAAATACATGAAGAAGTAAAAGACAAAAAAGGGCTTCAAAACATCATTAGCGGAAACGTAGAGGTGTTTTCGGATGATGAAAAGATTGGCGAATGCAAAACTGAATACTTTAAGATTCGCTTAAAGCATGAAAACCCTATCGTCTCACGTCCATCTCGTTTACAACAATATTAAAGGGATATAGCAAACGAACAAATAAAAGCTCTTTTATCTAAAGGTTTTATACGTAAAAGTAAAATTCATTATGCAGCAAATAAAGCTTTATTCAAGAAAAAGGATGGTACTTACAGATTATATGTCAAGTATCGGAAGTAGAACAGCGCTGTTATCCAAGATAAGGAACCAATGCCTATTATAAAAAATATAATCGATAATTGCTGCGACTCAAAAATATTTAGTAAACTAGATATAAAGGATTGTTACTGCCATTACCGCGTCCATCAAGACGACATCAAAAAGACTGCTTTCGTGTCGCAGAACGGTCACTATGAATGGTTGGTCATGCCAATTGGTGGCACAAACCAATGTGCGTTCACAGCCCGAAACATTCGTTTAGCTTTGGAAGGATTATATGCGAACATTACTTTGACGATATTTTGGTTTACGATCCCGATTGTGAAACACACAATAAGCTCTTAAATCTAGTTTTAAATCGATTGTGTTAGCATAATATAAAGTTAAATCGTAATAAATGTCCATTTGGGAGTAAAAGAAATCGAGTTTTTGGGACATATTGTTGGAAATGGTATCGTTAAACCTAAAACCCTCAAAGCTCAAAGCAGTTGAACAATATCCTCAGCCAAATAATAAGCACGAATTATATCGATTTCTCGGATTAGCAAACTATTTAAGAAGATTCGTTGATCATAACTCTGACATTGCAGCGCCATTTTATAAACTTCTAAAGGATAATGTTAAATATATTTGGAGCGCTCAACAAGATTCAAGTTTTAATTCAATTAAAACAGCGCTTTATATTGCTCCCGCATTGAATATATTCGATGCAAATAAACACTGCGAATTACACTCTGATGCTTCAACGTTAATATATATAACCGACTATAAAGTCTGTTAATACCCTAAATAGTTAAGGCTTATATAACCGACTTTACCCGATATAACCCAATATTATATTAAGTAGTATAGGCTTATATTACCGACTTTACCCGATATAACCCAATATTATACTAAGTATTAAAGGCTTACATAACCGACTTTACCCGATATAACACAATATTATACTAAGTA
>JAQGAW010001371.1:0-19579 GCA_034698025.1 Phthiracarus crinitus | reverse complement strand
ATTGTTGTAACCATTTTCTAATAGTGACAATGTTTCTGAAATGATGTGTTGTTCCATAGTGTTGTTGACTTCATTCATATATATTTTGATGTCATCGATGGCAGCAAAACAAATTTGAACGAATAAAGTAATTAAAATAATAATAGACATTACTATAGTATTTATAAGTGAATTATTAATCATCAATACTTAATATTAATTGTGTTTATAATTATTAAAGCTGTTAGCGGGAAGTAAAATTGGAACCCGAGACAAACCGATAAAACAAAAATTTTAACCCAACCCACCTGACAGTTAAGATCTTTCAACCTGACCACCCGAACCGAACCGACGGTTAACAGAAATACCGTAAAACAGATATACAAATGTTTAGTGAGTAGAAATCCTATAACATAATCAATAATTTGATTATAAATATTAATAATGCATATAATATTTATTTAATTGTGCTATTTCTAACAATTTTAAAGTTTTATTTAAGAATAAATGGTTGAAAATATGTAAAATATTATTTTTTGGTGATAAATTTTAGGAAAAAATCCATTTTTTGTAATTAAAAATTGTTTGTCGGGTTATCGGTTTACTGTTGGTTTCATGTAAAATGATATCGGTTTAAACGTACCGAACAAATGACTAAAATATCAAATCGAACCGACCCGGAAAGGCATCTGACCCGATTAACCGACTGTTTAACCGACCCTAGAACAGCTTTAATAATTATTGATCACATTTTATCATGACATATGTGTTATTCTCAACATTTATTTATTGGTTTGGAATTATTTTTTATTATACCTCCTGGAAAGTTGTAACTTATTTCTTTCAAATCAGTGTTACTAAAGGTATAAGTTGTGTTTGACAAGTTAGCGTTTTTAAGCTAAAATTACGGAATATGTGTATTTTAGAATAAATTTGAATTTTATTATGCAAAAAATTTTTTTATTGTAAAAAGAATTGCAAATGAGATTTAAAGAAAATATATCCGAATTATATGGTTTTATTCAATTTATTAATTCTCGAGTCCATACACAATTTTTTGATCTGAATAGGTATAACTTAAACGTTTCAATATGGAAATAGAATCGGTAACAAAAATTTGAGATTAGATCTAAATTTAAATACTGAAATAAGAATTGAATCTAATAAGTAAATTTTGATCATATATTCACAAAAATTATTCTTGTTTTTAAAACAGTAAAGCGAATAAGATTCAAAATAAGCTTCAATATAATTACCCTAATTACCAAACAACAGCCCGCGGGCAATACAATAAAAAAATACAATTTTAAAAAAATTTGAATGTGCGGGCTATGCATGAAGTGCGTGCTATACATGAAAACGTTTTTCAAAAATTATTTTATTTAGTTTGACATAAAGTGAAAAACATAAAATTTGAATTTCGCTGTTGATGATGCTCTTAGTTTGAACATTTTGGCACAAATTGTAACTTTTTAATTAAATTTTTTACATGATATACGTTATTTTCATTTATAGAGCGTCAAAATTATAGCATTTGCTAGAGACATAAAAATTTATTTGTGTACGAATTAAATAAAATGGATTCGTTTTAGCTTAATTTATAAAAGCTATTTTTGCTATTTTTGATAATAAATGCTATAAATGCTATTTTCGCAATTTAATGCTATTTTGGCTGAAAAAGATTAAATTGTTAATTAAATCTGATTAGTTTTTATTACCCCTCTCCCCAAAATATTTTTCATTACCATAGATATGCTGCATTTTAAAAATTTAAAAAATTTTTCATAAAAAAAGATTCAGAAAATTGCCAATAAGAAGAAAAAATAATTATTATATAAAATTTATGTAATTATAAAAAATTATAAATGCCATTTTAAGTGCTATTTTAGGCATTTATTAATACTATTTATAGCGCAATTTTGATATACCATAACTGCTATTATTTTACGCTCTATTCATTAGTATTTACAATACTTCAGGTTTAAATATTAATCATAGTTTATATATGCGAGTTATACACAAAGTGCGTGCTATTCATGGAGTGCGGGCTATACAAGAAATAAAATTACTTTTCCCATAAATTATTGGGTGCTGGCTAATGTTGGGTAATTAGGGTAATTGTTCGATTTCATAGACTCATAAGATCCTATAATATTTATAACATTTGGTTCATAAACAATTTAAAAATGACTCATTTATCCATATTGAATGCATAATTTACTCATTTTATTATTAATAAAATTTTTGACAATTTTCAACGGAAACGTTTAAATATAATTAATACGTATTCCATACGTTTAATAAAATCCATTTTTTCCAATTATACTCAACGATTCAAGAATAATTAAAATTTGAGGCCAACTACTTTTCTGATAATGACCTTTAATATTATCCACTTGTTCACTGAATCCTTTACCATAAAACATTTCAGTAGCAAAATGTTCGCAATTATATTCAAATAATTTATAAACCATTTGTTCGTCCACTTTATTAGATGCACGACTAATTATCTTGAAATTGCTTTTTGGTTTCAGATTACGTCTGTTTGCAGCTTTTGACAAATTATTCACCCGAACTAAATCACTACCAGCCACTTGTTGTATATGATCACTTTTCACAACGCCAAAACCGTTACCCATATTTTGAAAATGGATAACATGACCGTCGCCCACATATATGGCCCAATGTTCGTAGAAAAGACCTAAATTATCGAAATCGTTAGTACTCCTTCGAAATTCGATCAAATCACCCAAATTGGCTTTTAAATCGGTAGCGTTAACGTATTGGTTTTCACATTCGATAAAATTTTTCATTTTTGTCGACACATAAGCAGAAGAAATAGCGAAACCATCGATTACCAAGTTATCAATGTATTGCCCGAAACGATAACCGTAAACAGAGCCAGTAATTCCGCCAACATTGACTCCAACAGCTGTACCCCCAGGACCAAACACTGACCCCATTATTCCACCCGATACAGCGCCTGACATTTCACCTGAAATAGTACTTAGTGTACAACTAAATTTACATTCGCAATTTATTTTGGGAATATTCGCTGATATGAATAATAAAAGAGCTAAACAATTAATATAGTTATTCATTATTAAACGATATTTATATTCCTTAATTGTATAGTTTAGGATTATTATAGTCTAATAAATATTTAGTCTTTTACAAAATGGATTCATTTGTTTTTATAACTCATTCATAACACTTCAGTTCCATTATTTATCAGCAAATTTATCATATAATGAATTTTAATATATTTAGTCATTTAAGATTTACGTGTACATTTCATTCGTATCTCTGAATTGCTTAGTGCTTTATAAGATTAAATTTCCGTATTGTAAAGTACAGAAGATAATGTTATTTTATATGTAAAATAGAAATAACGATGACTTTATATATTTTAATTCATTAAATTGTTGAAAAGGTTAAAATTTATTATTTAAAGGTCGAAAGGAAATATCATTTGATTAAAATATATTAAATATACTAATTGAGTAACAATAATTTAGTATTTTTTATTAAAATTTCGTTTAAAAGCATTGATAAAATTTCAATCCTTTATTAAGGATTATGTATCAAAAAATAATTTATGAGATTTAGAAGTTTTACTTTAAATAATTTCAACACAAATCATTTGAATTGTCATAATTCACATCTAATTTACACCACTATTACCACCACATAAGACTGTCCTTTTTAGATCATCCTTTGACCAATAATTTATTGTAAATAGGATTAAAAAATATAAATGGGTATTAAACAAACCGCTTTTGATTTTTACTATTATCATTTTACCAAATTTTCTTTTATTTTACAAAAGTATTATTATCTTAAAAAATATTAAAAATTCTGGGTTAATTTAGACTTTCCGAAGAATCTTACAATTATTCCAAATTTAAATTGTCAAAACTCGGTTCGAACATTTTTGAAAATTTTTTTAATAATAAATTAAAATGTAAATTTTAATAACAAATAATATTTTTTCCTAACATATTCAAGGAATAAATATTTCTTTGAACAAATATTTCTTAAAATAGAAATACTTTTTAAAAAATTATTAATTAATTCAAAAGATTTAAAATAAGAAAATAATTTGCCACACAGTTTGCATAAAATAAGAAAACTTCGAAATTAGCGAATGTGAACGAATCTTTACAAGTGATGCCAATCTTTCGCGCCGATAGTCTATCGATTAGTCTGCAAATTCGCAATTTTAATCCTAAGCTAATTTTAAACTTTCTAGCAATTATTGAATTCAATAATCGATTCGGTGAATGAACGGCTATCGATAATGAAGATACCATATAATTAAAGATAACAAGAGTTATGACCATCGCTGAAATGAAAGGTACGGCTGACAAACGCATCACTGGTTTTGTTTGCTTATCCATTAATATTACTAACCAAATGTCAATGAATGGAATCGCTATGTAATAATATATTAAAAATTTAAATTTACATATTTTATTTAAAGCCATTAATGTTATATAACAGTTGTTGTGTTTCACAATTTTATCCATCATTATTCGTTCGTTTAAACCTATAAATTCATATAAGAAGTCATTGAATTGGAGTCATTGAAAAGATAAGTAACATATCAAATTGGAGTCATTGAAAAGATAAGGGAAATGATTTTTCAGTAAACAAAAATTTATAGTTAGAAAAGATCTAAGCTGTTATAAATCATGAATAATTCAAAGCTCAAAGATTTAATAGTATTGGTAGTCAACAGGGTTTCCCAAGGTCTGATGGTCTAGGGGGTGTCCTATCGACTTTTTTCAAAATTCAAGGGGGGGTTAAACTCACCGTATTTAGCGGACAATATTTTTGCCTTCGGCCCAAAAATTTTTCTAAAAAAGTTTTTAAAAAAATTTTCCCGACGAAAGCCTAAACCACGGCCCCACGAAAAACACAACGAATTTAAACGATAATTTTTTTTGATAAAAATTCATGGGGTCCTAAAAACTCATTGGATTTGACAGACATAATAAAACTGAGTATAAAAATATTCAATTATCAAAATTATAAGAAGTTTTTCTAAAAAGTAACTTTTTTTAAAAATTTTGTCCTTATGTTTTACAAAATTTAATCCTACGTCTTTTTTCCATAGCTTTTCATTGACCTTAAAATTGGTATTTTCTTCTAATTCATAAGTTTAATTTTTATTATTACTTGAAGTATACTTAATCATAAATAATATATGTTTGATATCATCGCTAATTTGCAATAACTTATATTTGAGATAAGTTAGTAATAGCATTGACGTAAACAAAATCGAACACATAATACGAAACCAATAATAGATGCAAATGCTATAACATATGACCCAAAATATGAGAATAGCTATGGAATAATTAATTTCTGTGTTAATATATGCGAAATAAGTAAGCGTTAGGTATAGCAGTGTGAACAATGCAATTGTCATATAACTGGCAAAATATGCCACTATAGGTAAGAATTTTACGAGCAAACAGAATTTGAGGAAATATATTGGTTTTAAAATATTAGTATCATGTAATTGTTGTATTTCCGTATAAGTGTTACCAATATTTGGATTTAAATTAATCTGTTTATTATCCGCCAAATATGTTACGCAAATGATAACAATAGCAGTTATTGCTGTGAAATACATTATATTTAAGTGTATTTGATTACCAATTAAATTAGTTAATTCTCCCAGTATTACATAAATCCATGGTTTATTTATTATGAGAACAATTAAAGCTCTCAAAGCAATTATTGAATTAAATATACTTAAACCGATAGTTATTGCTCGATACTTTTTTGAGTAATTTCCATGAAAGTAATCCGATAATGTTTTACAACCAAAATAGTGCGATCGTTCCGCAAACAATTCAAATCTTTTTAATTGTTTTTCATAATTATTTTTATCCAATATTATTTTATTTGCAATTTGTTTAATTTCTGGTTTAATAAAATAAGCTAAACTTATTAATTCAGTCATTACAAGTTGTACAAAATATGTTTAAACTAAAAGATTAAGTAAGCATCTTAAAAAGATTATGTTTAATGTGTTGTATAAGTTATATTAAACAGGGTTTTCCAAGTGTGGGAAAGTCCCCTTACACTCCCTCCATAAAAATTGAAAAAAATTGATACCCCTATCTAACTTTTTGAAATTTTAAGGACAAAAAACATAAAATATTTTTGGTAAATTTTAAAAAAATTGTCGATCAAAATCTATGAGATATTTCGACTCCATTAAACTTGATCAAATTTTCAAAATTATATATTTTATATTTGATAACATTTTAGAGGATTTGGTTTTATTCGAAAAATTTCAAAATATTTTTAAAAATTTTGGACCAAAGTCCAAATATTGCCGCATAAATCCGGTGAGTTTAATTAGTCAGTCTAAAGCAGACTCTCATAGACCTTGGAAAATCCTGATATAGAAAAAACCATTATAATAATCTATTTCACTAATATATTGTATTATGAGTTATTTTTGGAAAATAGTTTTATGATGTATTGATTGCAATTAAAACCTTTAAATGGAAGTCATTTTTCAAATAATAAAATGAATAGAGATATGTGACTATAAAACAGGGTTTCCCAAGAGTGGGTCTAGTCCCCGTATACCCATTCCCAAGCATTAATAAGCATTTTAAAAATACTATGGTTGATGCGTAGTATATGTTATATTAAAAAGGGTTTTTCAAAAGTGGGATCTGGTAACCGTATACCCCTTTCCCAAAGAATGAAATGTAGATAAACTTACCCAAATTTTTGAGATTTTAAGGACAAAAAAATGAAAATTATTTTGTTAAATGTAAAAAAATTGCTTATCAAAACCGATGATATTTTGTGACTACTTTAACTTTTGATCAATTTTTCAAAAATTGATCTTGTATAAAGGGAATCCTTGACCATAAGACCTTTGGAAACCCTGATATTAAATAACCCATTAAAATAATCTATTTCAATACAGTATAATATTATGAGTTATTTTTGGAAAATAGTAATATGATGTATTGATTGCAATTAAAACCTTTAATTAGAAGTCATTTTTCAAATAATATAAATGAATAACGATATGTGACATTTATATATTAAATTAATCAATAGTGATAATTAGGGCTATAAAAATCGTTAGAAAAAAGTGTTAAAAATAGTTTAGTAATCGTTAGAAAAAATTGATCAAATCGTTAGAATAATCGTTAAACAAATTTACCATATTTATCGTCATTACTTTTAATAATAATAATTTTTAATCCATACAACTGTCGGATATAGTTTTTATGATAATTTTTAATTTATTTTACTCTACAGTATAACATTTTAATTTGCGCAACGTTTTGACTAGACACTTCTAGTCATCATAAGGTGACAAATGCTGATTTAAATTAATTAAAAATTAATTAATTAAAAATTCAGGAAAAATTAAGACACAACTAAACTTCACAAAATTAGATCTTAAAGGAAAATAACGCATTAGCAATGTGTTGCTATCGGGATTTGTTTATTATTTTACGCTAATTACAAAATTCGTAATTATCTATAAATATTTCCAATTACGTTAAAATTAAGCATTTGATTTTTGATTTGTAAAATTTCTTTATTACAATAAGCACTCAGTTTGCAAATAAGTTGATTCATTCGGTTCATTGAAATCATTAGAACTCAATGTATGACGCGATGGCATACTTTGTTGTAATGGTGTATCGAAATCCTTTACAGTTATACCGATTATTGACCAAATTATATCTGTGAAGTTAATCTGAAAACAGCGATGCGCTATTCCTTTCTAATGACATCATTTGTTAGCAGACAATTAGTTAAAAATTTAAAATAAATATACTCACAATAAAATCCATTACTTCTTGAATTATTTCTAATTTTCGATAAAAAGAAAAAAATTACGTGTTATATTTTATTTTATACAAAGCTAACACACATAAAGGACAATCGATATATATGGGCCAATACCTCTTGTAAATAAGGATATTATAGATTTTGTCATATTTTTAAAATTAATTTTATTGTTAACTAAGACTTTACTACACTATTGTTAAAACTAAGTTTTCAAACAAATGCAAGATTTTTATATAAAGATTTTGTTGTCATTCATACAATAACAGATTACTGAATAGAGTTTATTGGTTGTCTAAAATTAAGCAACAAATTTCATTTTAGTAAACTTTATAAATAGTGATAATTCAAATTTAAATAAAACGCATATTTATTGTGCCTTATATGAGAAAACTAATTTTGATACATTAAATCAAATTAAATTAATCATTTCCCGTTTAATTCAATTACTGCAGAATATTTTAAACTTAAATCTGAAGATAAATTTGTTTATAATATTGCAGGTTCGATTAAATTAGTTTTAACTATAATATTTGAATATACTGTTATCTTTATTCAATTTTTTCAATTGGCTAAATAAAAAAGATAAAATTAAAATACAATTAAATTACGTTTAAAATATACGCCTAAATAATTAAATTAATTACAAAAACAAGATAGAGAATGAAAGCTCATAATGAGTTCACTTTTTATTACATACCCTATTAGACTAGTAAAAGGGTACCAGACATATTTGGTTCGGGTCGGGTACCCGACAAATATGTCGGGACGGGTTGGGTTTTGAAAAATTTGTTAGAAAACCCGCATTACAATAAAACATTATTTTATAGCATAAAATGATACATATATAACATTTTTATATAATAATTAATTATATGATATTAAATATATTTTTAAGTAAGTTTTACTATCTTTTACATTTTATAAAAAATTTTAGCAAAAATATTTGAATTATAAAAATATTTTAATATTCGGGTGAGGTTGAAGCCTGTCTGATTCGGGTTGTGTCGTGTTGAGACTTGTCGGGTTGGAGTCGATTTAGGGGTTTTAGAATTCTAACGATTTTCTAGTCTTACATTACACAAAACCTCTCGAACATCTATATTGAGCAGAACCAGACTCGAGACAAGGGATTATGCTAAAAAATAATATTCATAATTTAAAATTTATTATCAGTTTTTTATATATTACCGGTAATTATTTTATTTTATACAAAAAATCTATAAAAATAATATTCATACAAAGTTTATTGTTTGGTGCCCACATATAAACATAATGTTTAGGTGTTCCATCATATATAAATGTATCCCAACACCGATCATGTATTGCCAACCAACTTTTTTAACCAACCAACTTCCTATGCATATTTTTGGCATCATTTTCCATTACTTAATTTATAATGTTAAGCCCAGTATATCTAGAAATATTTATTGTAAGGTAAGAAACGGCTAAGCCTTTCCCATATTGGGTCAGACAAATCGGAGCCTGATAATTTTTTTCCAATTTTTTCTTGACAAAAGCCTAATCCACGCTTCCTCGAATAACTAGAATAATTTAAACAATAATTTTTAGAAATTTTGACCAAAATTTAAGGGGGTCACAAAAATTCATCGGTTTAAATGCATAATTTTTTTACATTTGACCAAAAATTTTTAAAAATTTTATAATATTGCTCGTCCTTGAATTTTTCAAATTTTGGGTGAGGAGTTGGTCGAACTTTCCAAATTTCTAGTGGGGGTCAACCTTGGGCTACCCCCTTATATAACAATGGTTTAGTTGTACGCTTTGGATAAGATTTTTATATTAAATAGCTATTTATTTTTGAACTTTATTTTCTTCAAAAATGTTAAGATTGCTTTTGTTATGATTTCTCTTATTATTAATAATTTGTTGGAAAACATAAAAAAATTGTGAAGAACTATCAATTATTTTAGTATACGAAACATAGTGGTTGCAGTTAAGGCCAGACGCCACGCTTCTTTCCTGTACATGGATTAAAACAGTTTCCTTTTAACTTATTAAGTAACTAAAAAATAGTTTGACGAGTATTATTATCGACCACAGTGTTTGATACATTATAAAAAACGAATGAAATTCAATGAGTAGCCATGAAACACACCGACATAGAAAAACTGACGCCTGGTCTTACCTGCAACCACTATGATACGAAAACTGTAGTTATATAATAATATATATTTGTCATATTAGAACAAATTGATAAGTATTTTAACGACTGCTAGAATACGGTCTCTATATAAAAATTTGTTGTTTAAGCATTATATTTTAACTATTAGTTTTAAATAACATTTTGCTAAAAACTGATAAAGTGTCAAACCTCTATGAATTTATAAAAAATCATAGTCTAGAAAATCATGTTATTTTTTAAATCAATATAATAAATATGATTTTACTAATCATTTTTTTATAGTAGACATTAAATATGATTTCTAAAGATATCGCTTCCAAAAACATTTTTATTTGATAAAATTGTAAAAACATCCGTAATATTATATCCCAAAAATAAAAATAATGAAAGCAGTCATTACTACAAAACTTGTTATCACTATTCTCTATCAGAAACGGTGAAAATGCATTTATTTTGTTGATAACACTCAATACGGATTTGTGTATTAAACTATAAAATCAGTAACCGATGTTTGAGGACATCAGTGTTGCTTCATTTTTACAGATTTCTGTTTTATATTTTATTAAAGTCATTTACTAATCGTTCAAATATGGGAACAGAAATCAAATATAGTAACGAACTCTTTCAAGAATACAATGGAATTCGTTTTTCAAATATAATACCACTTTGCGATATTAAGTCTAATATTGAACATAACTCGAAAAAAGAAATCGATTTATTTATAGCTACGCGTCCAAAATCAGGAACCACTTTGGTATCAAATATAGTACATCTTATTGTTAATGGTATTCCTGGTGGAAGTGGTTTTGCATACAAATATTATGAATATGAAAAATATACTGACACTAATACAGGTTAATATTAATTTATTATGATATCAAGTTTTTGTTGTATATTTAGTATAATAAATAAACAAATTGTTTACCTTCTTATTTCTATAATATTAAAATCATATAATTCTCTCTCCTCTCCTCTAATCACATCTCTTCTCTATTTCTTTCTATCTTTCTATCAATCTCTTAATTAGAATAAAGCTTGTAATGTAAAAATGACAATAAAAATAGATTATTAATTTAAAAATATACATATAAAATAGAGATATTTCTAATATGATATAGAAAATAATTCATTGAATAAAAATAATTTCAGATACACTCCAAATAACGATAACTCATTTGCCAATCAGTGCATTACCACAAACCAATAAAACAAAGTTTATTTTTGTGCTGAGAAATCCAAAAGATGTGGTCGTTTCGTATTATCATCATGTAAAGGATTCGTCTAGATTTGAATATAATGGGAATTTCCATCAATTATTTAAGTTTTGGATAAATGGGGAAGTAGTGTCTGGAGATTTTTTTGATCATATTCTGGAATGGCTTCCATATAAAAATGATCCCAAATTTTTATTTGTTATTTATGAAAATTTGATTCGAAATAAGAGAGAAGAAATTGTAAGAATTGCTGGTTTTATAGATGATAAGTATCGCCAAAAACTGATGGCTAATGATTATGATAATACATATATGGATAATGTGTTGAAATTTAGTTCAATAGAAAATATGAAGAAACAGATCACGGATTGTCCACAATTAGTGAGAAAAGGCATAATTGGTGACTGGAAAAACCATTTGAATAAAGATGAAAGTGATATCATTGACCAGAAAATTAACGAGAAATTAAATGGAACGGAATTGTATGAGATTTGGAAGAATGACATGTTATGGGAAAATATATAATTAGTTTTAAATTTATTTCTTATAAATTCAGAATCATATTCTTTTGTAAAAAAAACTAATCTAAACGATAAAAAATCGGACGAACATTTATAATAAGTTCACTTTATAATAGTTTACTCTAAATTTCTATGGTTATAATAAAAATTTATTCTAAAATATATTACTTTTTGAATTTTAAATTAAATCATTTAATAAAGTATTAAAATTAATTGAAGCATTTGTCCACACAAATCAATTATTTACTATTAAAATGCGCTAAATTTGTGTATGCGTGTAAAATGAATCACATGTACCGGTACTTGTAGAGATGAAAGTTTTAGACAGACTAACCTGTAGGCTGTTTTACATAATAATTTTAAAATCGTAAAGCATAGAAAAATAATATAACGTATAAAATAGTTATTGCATAATCGAGAAAAGCATTATAGTTTCAAGTATTGCACATCCGTTATAAATATATTGTTTTTAGTAAATACAATTACTTTTTAGAACTACATATTAAAAATTATTATTTTTCCAATAGTAAATGTTTAGAGTTAGTGTTTTGTTTCGAGCCTACAGCCTAAGCCTAAGGTTATGAGAAGATAAGCTGGCCTAAGCCTAAGCCTACAAATAATTATGGAGCCTAAGCCTACAGCCTATTACCGGTTTTAACCTGACAGCCTTAAGGCTACCGACTAGGCTTAGGCTTAGCCGATATTTTCATCTCTAGGTACATGTACTGCGTTATTGTTTTGCGAGTAAAGAAGCAAATTAGATAAGTATTAACGCATGCGCAATCAGTATTAGTTAAATATATCAGTGGATAACTGTTACAGTTGATACCAAGTAGTGAAACTCTAAAATAGAGTATAAAAGAGTTCTGGGCTTTGCTCTATTTATTGGGTTACCGTGGGTTTCTCTTGTCTATTTAGTTGCGCAAACATTTATCAAAACATGTTGTCTATTTTTTTAATAAAATATTTAAACGCTTACTCTATTCTGTAATTTGATTGTTTGCAATAAGAATGTATTATTATTTTAAATTATTAAAATTAAATAAATTAATACTTAAGTTTTGTCTCAAAGGTAACGTCAGCCGCGCTGTGAAATACTATCGAAACGTCTATAATTGTATTTCTATAATTTTTGATTAAATCTAATCCAAATACGGTTAAACTCGCATTAAATAAAACCATTTTTTCCAAATAATTAGCATCTAATTCATCAAATAATCCGTTAATTATTTCAATAAATCATTAAACCTTTCGGAAACGTTTTTATTTTTATTTTCTCAAATTATTACCTTAACCTTATTTATTATTATTAATATCGATTTATTGGAGTAATAATTTATAATCTATAAATAGTAAGATTCAGAATTTATTGCAGTCATTATTAATTTAGTAAAATTTAATAACAAAAATTAATTAGTGGTAAGTTTCTCTTTGATTATTTTTGTTAAATAAACATAAATAGTCCGATGGATTATTTCAAAAAATTTTAATTCTTTAAAGGCTTAAATTTATATAAATTGTTCGCCGAAATATTTGAAAAATTTGAATATGTTTATTATATAAAAATTATTATCAAGAAACAAATCTATTCGAAAAAATAATCTTTTTAACTTTTAATTGTTTTCAATTATATCTCGGCTTTCATTTATTTTCATTTTGGGATAGATTTAGTTTTCCAATTTCATGGATTATTTAATATTTATTTACTATTATACACAGCAAATTAATAAAATTTATGATTTTAAGGGCTTTTGAGAGTAAAATTATTTGTATCACTAATTTCACTGATATTTTTAATTAATACCATACAATCCGTTTCAAAAGGAGAAAATGTATTTCCCCTATTTTTCCCATTCATGAATTACGAATGATAAAGCGTTTGAATCATAAGCAGTCTCATAAATTTAGTCGGAATTTATTGTGGAAAAAAGTGAGGGAAAAGTTTTTCGCCTTTTGAAACGGATTGTATGATTAATACGCTATTTCAATGACTTTTAAGTTCAACTTTTAAGACCTACAAGTTTTTAGGTTCTACAACTTTTCCATTGTCCAGAATAACAGCCATACAAAATTAAACATATAGATATTTGATTTTTATTATGAGGATTTATTTAATAACTTGGGATACATAATATTTTAAATTATACAAAAAAAAATTTTGAAAAAGTTGTGATGTAATTTACTAATTTAATATAAAAATCATAGAATAGTGCAACAACAGCAGCAATTACTAGGATAGTTCGGAAAATAGACGACCTTTTTATTTCCATAAATATAAAACATTTCTATCCTTCGAGTTGTAATCATAAAAAACGACAGCAATTTTAATCTCTTTAAGCGTATGTGTTTGAGCTATAATTCTCATGCATTCCGTTTCGTATTGACTATTCATATCATCAATTAAACTAATCGATGCCTGTTTAACATGTATATCGGGATAATTATTCAATGGTGTGAGCTTTGGCGCAGTTTCACGTATCAATGCAGGTCCATGTCCTTTATTGTGCAATGCCTTACAAACGAGTCTATTCGGAAACTGTTCCATTAAATCGTTGATAAAGCTTTCTTTTGAATACGTTTTCCACTTTACGAGTAACTCTAAGTAACGTTTTATTTTTCCAGTGCCCGAACAGTTACTGCACGTTCTTCTTCCAGACCCGCGACACCACGAACAGTCCTTCCATTGTGTGGCAGTTTGATTAATACCATAGCCAGTTGTAATTGTATTTGCAGTTGTTGTTGGAATTGCAGTAGTAGTTGTATACTCAGTGGTAGTTCTTGATCCGCCACTACCGTTACACGAATTGCACGATACTTTTCCAATACCTATGCAATCGCCACACAATTCTACTTTTTCTGAATGTGGAACGTTATATGTTTTGGTGTCATTTACGAAAGCCTTTGGTTTTTGTACATCAATGTCCCACAATGACATAATAGCGCCATTTTGAATATCGTTGACAATTCCTCCTAAATATGGAGTGATTCGTTGTCTCGTTTCTCTCGTTTCGGTAAATAATTTGAGTCGATATAAATACGCACTTTTTATTTCAATACAATTAATATTAATGTTTTCGATCGCTTTTTCAGATAAACAGCAATCCCATGACACGTATTCATGTAATAACTCTTTAGCTTTCTGTATCGGTTATTAAATATTCTTCAAACATCTTTTATTTATTAATCGTTTTTAAATATGTAAATTAAACGTTACCCAAAACTTTCTCTATTTTGTATTTAAATTAATAGTTTTCATAAGTATTGCTATCTATACCTAAAGAGCACATTAGCAAAAATAATTTTACCTTTTATCTTACATTATAAGACCGTTCCCAAACAACCATTATCTGGCATCGAGTATTAAGTTCAAAATTAGTAGTAAATATTAATTAAAAAGTCTATTTTGTGCATATTCAGCAGAGTTTTATGCATAGATAAATTATCAGTTGATTTCATAATACGTATGTGTATAACGCAAATATATACGGTATCTTAAATTAAATTATATACTTTAAGTTCTTGAGAATAGAATTATGATTCATAATGGTATGTGAGTTATTAAAATCATTAGTTTTTTAGATTACATATGCAATACTATGCAAATTATCTAATAATAAATGAGTTTACGTACCATATGTCAATTTTATAAGATTAATTTTGGAGTCATGACAATTTAGTACAGTATGATATTAATATAATATAAAGACAAACAAATAATTTTACATAAAAATTAATAGATTATTCTTATAATTTACTTTATTTACCATTAATAACAGTATTCATTCTGATGTTTTTCAAGAAAATTTTTAAAATTTATTGTCAAATATTTAATAAAAATAGATTATCGGTTTTGTGGTTTAATTGTGGTTTTATAGATGTATTTTTAAACCTTAAAAACGGCAAAAACATGTAAATTCACGAATTATATTTAACTGCGGGTTAACCTTACCTCCGGAAGTATTAATGATATTACAAAAGTTATTATAATTTTATAAAATAGTTTACAAATAATGATTAACTAATATAATTTTATCAAAGGTTGCATATGTTTCGAAATCATAATTATCTATACAAAAATCGTTTAGTATTTTTGGAAAGATAATAATAACTATTCTAACCAAAGCGTCGCAGTGGTTGTGAGACGACATTGATTTTTATGTCTGTTTTTTCCCCTTCTATTAGTGCCATATAAAACTTTTATTTCATTGAGCTTAATGGGGTAATAATAGAAAGGGAAAGAACCGGAAATAAAAATCAATGTCACATCATTACCATTAAGAAAACTTTGTTCATAACGAAATTATTTACATGTCTTATAACAGTTAATATTTAGCAAAATTTAGTTATAATTAATAAACTGAGTAAATCTATCTATAGTTAAAACAACACTTAATAAGCAAAATGCGAGATTTTAACATTTTGTAATCTAATTAAATAATATTCAAACGCTTGTTAAAGACTGGCATTAAATCATATTTTCTTTTGTTTATAGAATATAAATAATTTAGTTTCGATTTATATGTTAATTCTAGTTTAACTCCAATAATTAAGGCGAAAGACATGAAGAGTGCATTTAATTCAATGCCATATTATTAATATTTACATTTCGAGCCAAAACATATGGAATATTTAAAGGCATCTTTCATTTTATTTCAAAATTAAAGCTGTTTAATTAACGATTTAATTTTTCAAACGAATTTCTTAATTCGACCCATTCGTGACGTAATATTAGTCACTGTTGCTATTAAATTAACTTATCTTTTTCTAACGATTTAAACGAAACTAACGAATTTTGGTATATCTAACGATTCTAAATATATCTAACGATTTTACGAAAATTATCTGAAAATGAGCTAAAAAATGATGAAAATATAAAAAATATGGTTGAAATGTTTACTTAATAAAAGTTTTCTAAACTCGGTTTTAAAAATATATATAAAAAAGTGAATTTAGATTAAAATACAAGCTATAATTTCCATCAGCTTCTATGAATACATACTTTATTTTCATCATATAAATAAATCTATCATAAATTTAAGGTTTCTTTAGAAATCTTTAATGTTTGTATGCCTTAAACTCATTATTAAATTAAATAATGATTAAAAATAATTAATAATATAAACAGTTTAAACTTTTATAAAATATGTTCCTATTAAATGAGCTCACTATCTATGTGTTGTTATTGTTTTAGAATCTTAGTCGTTAGCAACACATTTATGTATTATCATTAATGATGACAAACATAAATATTATATTGATTTTATAGCCATTGTAAACAATATTATTTTTAAAACATTTATACAGTAATGTTGGTTTGAATTAAAAGATTCTTTTATACTTAGGAAATATTAAAAAAAATTTCATGTTAGATCAGTGTTGTATACATTGACAATTTAAATGTATATATAATATGATATGAACTGATTTCAAAATAGTAATTATGTTAGTAATCCATTTATATATTATAAATTAGTGATCGCACAAAAGTCAAAATTTAAAGAAATGCCTTTACTCTTAACCTTAACTCGTGTCAATATTTTAACTTTAACTTTAACTTTGACCGGTTAAACGAATTTTGACTCGAGTTAACTCCACTTTTTAACCCCATATTTGAAAATCAATCAATACATCAAATATATGTAAAATAACACAAATTAAAAAATTAAGTTTTAATTAAATTTTAAAATAAAAATTCATATCGTGAAAAAAATTATTTATTAACTTTAAAATTAATATAATTTTTCTAATTGTCCAAATGTCTTAAAAAAAATCATGAAAATTTACATTAAAAAAATTAATTGAGTTAACCGGTTAACTCTCTTTTACATAAAAATTAACAGGGTTAAGAATCTACTTAACTCTTAACTTTGACTCATACCTAATTTCTTAACTTTAACTTTAACTCAAGTCAAAAGTTAACCGGTTAAAATGTGCATCACTATTATAAATTATATTATTTATTTTAAAGAATTTTTACTTAATAAAGACTTTTATATTAGTATTTTGGTTCTGTTGCTATGGACTAATTATATTGAAAAACTTTATATTACGAACATAGTAATAATTATTTTAATAAATAGCAAAATCTTGAGAAATAATTATAATAAAACAATTTATATGTTAATTATTTAATAGGTTAAAAAACTCATATTTGTAATTAATAAAATAGGATTTTTAAGAAATAACGATATTTATAAGTTTTTAGAGAAAATTTTAGCTCATATATATGACCATATGTTCATTTCTAGGTCCACCAGTATTATACTAGTTTCAAATAAATTAATGAAGTATTCAATTATTTTTTAAATTGTTGAGTGAATTTTGTAATGTTCCGTAATCTTTTCAATAAATTTTAGAACTTATCATGCATTAATCTCCATATAAACGAGTCGTTTTAATGATTAGCATATAAATGAATGATGTATGACGTATTTAGTAAACAATTTATTTCCTCATACACAACATCTCAACACTAGGTTTATTGTTATATAAATACATGAAATTTAAATTGATTAATATATTGATTTAAATAAAAATTAATAATTTTGTAAATAAAAATAATTTCCTGATAATTTTTGGAAAGACAAATTGCAAATATATGATTATGGAATAAATAAAATTTTATACAATAATGAATTTTATTTAAGAAATTATTAGCAACTGGTTGTGGTAAATTCTGCCACTGTTTTACTGGATGGTTAAATGAGTTCGCTATGTACGTGTTGTTCTTGTTTAGGACCTTAGCAACACATTTATGTATTATAAATTATAAACGGCTAATAATATTGAAAAACTTTTAATATCACGAGATATTAATAATTTATTTTTATATATTGCAAAATTCTGAAAAGTGTTGTAAACAAAATAAAACTTTAAATTGAATATTTTAGCAATAAATATAAAATAAGATAATAAACTCATGAATGTAATTACATATAATGGATTTTCAAGTAATAACGATTTTTAACGTATGCTGAGAAAAGATTAACGCATATATTTGACGATATGTCTATCTGTCTGTCTGCTCGTATTATAATAGTTTCAAATTAATAAATGAACAAATTAATTATTTTCTAAATTGTTAAATGAATTTAGTAAATTATATTAATTTTTTCAATAAATTGTATAACTTATGTTACATTTATTTGCCTAAACTTATAATGTAGGGATCTCTTTGTAAACGAGTCGTTTTTGTGGTTTGCATATTAATGAAAGACTTATTTAGATTAAATTATATTTCCGCATAGACAACATCTCTTCACTTTAGGTATTATTGTCATCATAAATACAATAATGAATGAAGAGAGTGGTCACCGAGTAATATACGACATTATTTTCATCATTTGTTCGTTTCCGCTTTTCATGTCATGTTTTATTGTAAATATACTGCAATTTATCAATTACTTAACAATTCGCTTCATTAGTATACGATATTATCGCAAAATAAACGCTTTCTTTCAATATATTATTGAATCGCGTAAGTATTCGTTGTTTAATACTGTTAATATAATTTTTCCAAAATAACTTGAAAAGCTATAATTTAATATAATATAAATTTTATAAATCAATTAAATAAATATTTTTTAAAAAATTACTTATGAGTTATTTAAATCCAATATTTTATTTATAATTAAAAACAAGAAATAAAATTAACATTCATAATAGACTTGTAAATCGATCGATTTTTCTGAACCCGACCCGACCCGAACCCGACAGGGTTGTATCCGACCCGACCAGGACCCGACACAGCTGTATCCGACCCGACCCGACCCGACCCGATCCGAAAATCTTTAGTTTTTCGTTCATAATAATTTTTCAAAGATTTATTATAAAAATTGCCACAAAATTATAACAATTATTAAAGCAATAGAACATAT
>JAQGAW010001370.1:0-19580 GCA_034698025.1 Phthiracarus crinitus | reverse complement strand
CAGATGATACTAATGCTTCTCGTAGTAGTTATTACTTTTATCATATGTTGGCTGCCAATCAAATGTCTTATGATGTTTATGCTATTTTGGCCGAAATTTTCCGAACTTGAATCAACTCAAGGTCATTACCGCTTCGTAATTAGCTTCGTTTTCTGTCATTGGTTAGCGATGGCGAACAGCTTTCTCAATCCAATAATTTATTCTTTTATGTGCCACGGTTTTCGGGTAAAAAATTATTTAAAAATATATATATTTGTCGTCATTCGTAAAAGCATTATGCTTTTATATAATTTTTAATTCATTGCATTTCGTAATTGCAGTATTCATGTATTGAATTTTCAAATGCATTCTAGAGATAGCGTCAAATTGTAAAATTCATGGTTAAAACTTGTGTTCTATAATTTAATATTTTTAGTTTAACTTTTATTTGACTTTTTCTCCTAAAATATTTTACTTTTCTAAGTCAAAAAGTTCTTAACTTTTTCTTTTACCATCAAAAGTTAATACAACACTAGTTAATACACAAAGTTACTTCAGGTTTTTACTTCGTATCATATATGTTTTTGACGCGATTTTCCGCTACCATTGTGTGAAGAGGCGCCACTATAAGCCTCACAGTGGCGCCTCTTCACACAATGATAGCGGAGACTCGCGTCAAACTCTTATATGCTTCAGAAGCTGAGCTACAGTAGCTCGAGCTGAAATTCAGCTCTTGATTTTAAAGTTTTAGAGCTGCATTTATCTATTAATGGCTCACATATGTTCAGCTCCAGGTTAGCTCAAGCTCGGTATAGCCAGCTGTTTAAGCTGACTTTTTTATTTTGTTTTTCGATTCCTGTTGCAGCTGTGCATATAAAATTAAAGACAAATTTCAGCTCATCAGCTCAGCTCAGCTTAGACAATATCAAGCTCAGCTCAAAATATTTGGAGCTAGAAATAATTCAGCTCGGGTTTTTGAGCTGATTTTCATCACAATATTAAAATATAAATAATATCTTAATATATAAGTCTCAAAGTTTGTCTATCTGTTTGTGGTTTCCTTTATAGGCTCCTCCACCGTGGGCCCCACCCCTCGACACCCATATCAATGGATCCAGCTCAATGAGTAGGGATCAAATGAAGGGGTTTGGAAGGGGTGAGCCCACCTTAGGGGGGTTGAGGTCGGAAAAAATTTTCTAATTTGGGTCGGTGTAGAGTTCGGGTGGGTAAGGTTGGTATCCGGGTGGGGTCGATCTGGATGAGCTCAAATAGATCGGGATGATGTCCAGGTAGATCAAAATGGGGTCCAAGGTGTTCGGGGTCAGGTCGAGTGGGTCATAGTGGGTCGGGTGGAGTCCCGGGTTGGTCGGGAATGTTTGGGTTGTTGCCGGTAATGCTCGTAATGTTTTTGTTTTGCAATCGGATAGGTTAGCTTTTAAAAAAACTTTTTTATTAATTATTTTACTCTATTTCCAGCGGAAGGCGGGCTTTATTGCTAGTTTTATATAAAAAGTAATTAAAATATACCTTAGTTAGTTGTCGGTCACAGACCGATTTAGACCTAAATTATCACTAAATTTTGTTACGTGTTTAAAAGAAAGAATGGTTTTTGAATAAACTTATCATTTTTGATCTTTTAATGAAAATTTAAATGCCTATAGATTTTGTAATCAATTAAAAATAAATAACTTAATGATTGATTGAATTCAACTCAAAGACAGAATATGAATCCCGAATATAAAAATTAACCGAATATGACCTCTGAATTAAAATACAATTTAATTTAAACTAAATTTTCTTTTGAAAAACTTACAGCTTTTAACTTTTTATATTTATTGGAGATTTCGGAGCACTATTTTTTAAAGTTACAGCTATAGATGGACAGTTCCGGGTCCTAAAGAAAAACCGGACCTGAACCTGGGACTTAAAACCATTTTGGGACCAGAACCTGAATTTTTTTCGAGGACTCGGCTGGAACTCGAACCTGAACCCGTAAAGACATGGCGTGCCTTAAGTCCTAAGGCGCGATTTTTGTCCATTGTTATAGCGATTTACAAAATCCTAAAAAGTTTAATTTAAAAAAATGTCAAATCTAATCGTTTAATAAAAACAGACAGAAGTATTTGTGTAATTAATAATCTAAAACTACATTTTAAAACGAAAATACTGAAGTTATAAATTATTTCATAAGATAAGCTTATTTTCCATCTACCCGTATAATCCCTTTTAATTTTGCATGTAATAAAAAATGGATTTAACCCTTGAAAATCTAAAACCCCAAAAACCCATTTTATATTACATGTAATAAAAAAAGGAAAACTACCATTTTTTTGCATGGAATATAAAATGGATGTACAAGAATTCTGCCACCACTTTGCCATTCATGAATCCAACCTCCGATTAGCTTAAGAATAAGTACAATCGATTCGTCTTGAACTAAGCTTTCCAATGATATATATATTGTTGACTGTTCCAATTGATCCCAAACCGGATTAAATTTAAAACACTTGGAACAGTCAACAATATATTAATCGTTGGAAAGCTTAGATCAAGACGAATCGATTGTTCTTATTCTTAAGCTAATCGGAGGTTGGATTCATGAATGGCAAACTGATATCTGAAGACGAAAATCAGTTAATTAATAACGTAATTTTTGTTTGATAAGTTATCCTTTTTTTATTACATGCATAATAAAAAGGGATTATACGGTAATTTAATAATTTGAATATAAGCTTAGCTCATAAAACTGCAAAAAAATTTGCTTTAAAACTCAAAAAGAAAAATACTAATATTAAGATTACCTTAAAACTATAAAAATATAATTGTTTCTAGTTTTACAAATTTAAATTTTAATAAATAATTTATACGATATTATTATTATTATTATATAAGTGGGGTTCGCAGCATAACTACGCATTTAAAAACAATTAAAATTTTTAGCAGTTTATTAATTTATTTATTAAAACTCAGCTCGAAGTAGATTTCGTAGTTATTTTCTAAATCTGTTCCTCGGGTCGGTTAACCGTCGGTTAATCGGGTCAGGTTTCTTATCGATTCGGTTCGGTTATTTTACACAAACCCGCCAACTAACCGACAACCCGTTAATCAAGTTTTATAGACTACAAAGGATTTTTTTCCTAAGTTTATCATAAAAAAATCATTTGTACATAAATTCAACGATTTAATTTTTAAAAAACGTTAAATTTGTTATAAATATCAAAATAAAATAAATATTAGTTGCATAATTAACATTAGGAATATAATTATATATTATATTATAGGATTTCTACTTACAAAATATTTTTATATTTATTTGTCGGGTTTTCGGGTTAACCGTCGGTTCGGTTTCTATGCTTTACTTTCGAGTCGGTTCGGTTCGGTTAAAATCTTAGTTTTGTCGGTTTGTCTCGGGTACCAATTTTAATACCTGACAACAGCTTGATAAAAACCACGGTTTATTAACGACACATACTTGATTTGAGCTTTGGTCTAAACAATGGTTAACGTTAACGAAGATATGTGTGTAACCAAAATGTACTTAAAATGCATGCAACTTTTCAACACAAAATGAATAGGATCTGTACCCGTTTTCAAACCCTTAAACCATCCCTAAATTACAGTTTAAAAAATTTTCACTATTTTTCACGCCTAACCTCGGATCAAGATCTATGACTTTCCTGATTACACTATACCCCTATCTATTACAGTTTGGTCAGAATATCTTTACAAAAATTCTTAGAAAATTAAATACCGTATTTTACGGACTATAACCCGCGGGGTATACAAGAAAAAAAGTTAAAATATTTAAAAATATTAGTATGCGGGCTATACATGGGCTGCGGGCTATAGTCCGTAAAATACGGTATATAGATGTAATGATTTAGCTCACTTTGAGGGTATTGGTTTTGGGATACCCGTCCGTATGTCTGTAGACATGATTCCATTAATAAAGGGATTTTTGGTAAGACATGATCTTAATTTTAAAATCTCAGGTTAAAATTAAAATTATACGAGGCTTTCTAAAAAATTATAGTATCAATATTGGTGGTATGCGTCCCAGTACTGTACTCACCAGTTATGACAAACACTTACCATATTTGGGTTTGTGTGTGCGTGTGTACGGAAAAAATAGTTTTAATGTTTGTCCGTTCGAAGTTCTTTATTAATAAAGGGATTTCACTTGATTCTTATATTAATAAAAGGATTTGCATCGTGCTATCATACACTTAAAAATTAGTTTATTGGTTCCATAAGTATGAATTAAACCATTAGAAACTCCTTTAAATTTAATAATTATAATAATTCTCTAAAACTATAGCAATATGTCGTTACTTGTTATGTAATGCAGGTAAAAATAATAACATCGGAATTATGGAATTTTGCTATTATAAAACGTATAACGTAATGAAACACATTATTCAAATTTCTATGGGAGAATTTTCAAGGAAATTTCGTTATGAAAATAACAAGAGATACGTGACGGATAAGAGTAGCCAAAAAATTATTTACATCTATAGTACATAGTAATTGATATATTAATTGTTAAATAATTACCATAAAAATACTAAGCTTACACAATAAATTAATTCATTTTAATCACCTTTTTTGGATGTATTTAAATAATTTCGTAAATCAGTGGGATCTAAGTATTCGATGTCCACATTGTCATTGTCATTGTCATTGCCATTGCCATTATCGTCAATAACGGGTTGTTTTTCTTGTCGGTCTCCGAGACGTTTTTTAATAGGAGTTGGCGTGTACTCAATTTCTTTATCGACAACGAGTTCGATGCCTCGCTTTTTCGCGTTTGTCGTTGATTTGTGTGCGTCATTCACAGCACGCATTATAAGCATTTTGTTGGCCTGTAATTCTATAGGAACACTGCTTTTCCTTTCGGTAACGCGAACAACACTGGCGACGTTACCAACAGTTGGTCGCGAAGGATCATACGTGTCGTCGTCGTCTTCTGGCGGTATATTTCGCAAAATCGCGCCAATAGTAGATATTGGAGTATTAGAAGCACTCTTTTTTTGTGGTTCAGGTTTCGCTTTTCGTATTGACTTCAATTTGTTTTGCTTTTTGTCGGTATTTTTCTCTTCATTTATGATATCATTTTCTTGAAGCAATTCATCGACATCTCCTCCATCAGGGTTTAAGTGAAGCACCACTTCCTGATCAGTCTGTTCTTTTTCGGAATCGGTTTTATTAGGTTTATCGATATCGTCTGTAACCGAATTTATTGTTTGCGAACCGTTCGCATCTGTATTCATATTCAACGCATTATCGGAACATAATTCTTGTTCAGATCGAGTGTCATCTGATTTTAAGTCTTCATTATTCGCTGTATTTATCGTGTTATCCAAAATAATATCCTCTTTATTCAAACTTTTTTCGCTGTTCTCAATTAATTTATCCGTATTTGCGGTTAAATTTGATGAAACATCTTTTTGTGGGTCTAATTTCTTTGATGTCAACAATTTTCGGTCTTCGCCTATAAAAGTCGAATTAAATTTCAATATAAAATTTACTGTTATGTGTAAGTTATGTTAAGATTCATCGGTGACATTGAATCCATTAAATACCAGCGATTGCTGTCATTTGCATATTCTTAAGATTGTCGTGCAACCAATTAACGAAATCATCGGTATCTTTACCCAAAAACAGCGACAAATCATCTTTCATTTGATATCTAGACTTTTGATTGGCGACCATAACCATTATATAATCCGCTAATTCGTTATCTAAACAATCATTCAATTTCATTACTATTAACGTATTAATTAACAATTATATGGGTTTATACCGACAAAAGCTCCGATTTGGTCGAGTTTTGATCGAATTTCCGACTAATAAAAAGTGAAACACAAAATCGAAATGAAAAGTGAATTAACGTATTGACATATAATCATATAATGGTATGAATTGACATATACTTACTCTTAACTTTTGTATGACTTCATTCTTAATATATGACATGATATTTTCGAAAATAGTTATAATATTATATTTGTATTATTAAATAATTTAAAATATTTGCTAAATTATTAGATATAGAGTTGAATCACAAATTTGTGATGCGATTAACTCTACATATGTTACTGTAAACAGAAAGTTCGACCGAAATATCTCGATATCAATGCGCAGTTAACGGTTAGTATTACGATAGACTGTATTACCGATTAATTATAATAATTGTCGAAAATAGAAATACAGTTGTATTACAATCATATGTTTGCGTTTCGGTACATTTATTTGTTTAATTTTTGGATTTAATAATACTCTAAGTTGATTAAAACAGACTGCGTTCCAGTTTATATATTTTTAAACCATTGATTTTTTAAAGTAATTATAAATAAAACTTTATATAATTACTTCTGTGACATTTATTTGAATTAAAACCATAATTACAGTTACACTTTGGTCGGAAGCTCTAGGAGGGGTCAGATTTTGGAAATTTCAATTTTTAGAAGGGGGTCAAAAACTCATCGGATTTGAACGATAATTTTTTCGGCTTTCGGAACAAAATTTTTTTCAAAAAAAATATTTTTTTCCAGTTTTTTCTCAACAAAAGCCTTAACAACGCACAATGGAAAAACTAGACAAAATTTAAACCAAAATTTTTTTAAATTTTGGCCAAAATTTAAGGGGGTTTTGATGCAAAATTTTTTTACATTTGACCAAAAATTTATTTAAAAATTTAATTTTTTTCGTTCTTGAATTTTCCAAATTTCTAGAGGGGTCAACCCTGGGGTAGCACCCCCTTGGTAACTATGATTAAAACAAAAGACTAATATTTATAATTTGTATTAAAAATTATCGTAAGAATAACTTCTGAAGCACGTAAGCTCGAAATATTTCTCCATTGCGTTTCCTTCAATGTATCAAAACATTAATAGTAAAAATAATTCCATTTTTCCAATAGTGGAAATATTTCTTAAAAAGTTGCCTTAAATAAGCGTTTTGAACACTATGTGCATTGGATTGGAAAATCACTTGTGAAATGCATCTCACATTCACGTCACTTCATACGTAACGTACACACTCAGCAAACGCACAAATAGCATGTACAGTCTATACTATATAACACTGTTACTGTATAACTGTTGAGAATTTCGAAGCAAACTGTTGAACAAAGTTTTTGATAGCAAACATTACATTCCTTACTTAACATTCCAATACTTATTTTATATAAAAACTTTAATTCTAAAATTTAAAAAATGCTAAACTCTCACGAATCTGAAGATTATGACGAATACACGACAAAATGTGATCCACAGAGAGAAATTGTCGTGAAAGAGTTATCAAATGTATATAAAGATTTGTTAAGCACTGTTGGAGAAGATCCTAACCGTCAAGGATTAAAGAAGACCCCAGAAAGAGCTGCGAAAGCGCTTTGGTATTTCACTAATGGATATCGTCTTCAGCTTTCAGGTCTGATTTATTATTTTTTAAAAATTATTATTCGCGAGATTTTTAGTAAAGAGTATTTATAATATCAAAATGAAACAGTATTTCTTTATTTATTGGATTTGTTGGCAGTAATCTTTAATCTTTAATCTAATCGATGCTTCGATGCTGACGAGTCAGTGTGCATCAAAACGATCGATACTGCACTTTGCTTTATTCTAATATTATATCTGTATTTGATAGCGATATAAGACCATACATTTATATTTGAGCGGTGTTAACATCAAATATTCTTTAAACACTCTTATCTGATAATTCATTACGAAATGTAGAAATACTATGTTTCTTTAATCTTACATACTGTACTGTACAGTACATATAATGAAAATATTTGGTAAAATTAAAATGTAATTTTTCTTTATATTTTTTAAAAATAGTGTTATAAAATAAATACAATTTGCAAAAATTACATTTATGTTTAGACCTTCTAAATGACGCGATTTTTAACGAAGATCACGATGAGATGGTAATTGTAAAAGATATAGAAATGTTTTCATTATGTGAGCATCACTTAACTCCAATAATAGGACATGTAAGTCATCATCAAATCTATTCTTCCATAATATTATCATATTTGCTAACATCAAATAATTATATTTTTCCTCAAATTCACACTAAAAAATAAAAAATGAGATTTGAATAATTTTATGAAAACAGTGTTAGAGTTCGCTACAATTTTACTAAAGAAAGCATACGGAATGCATAAAAGTTGTCCACAGAATCGTAATCCCTTATGCACTACAAAGATATGTTGTTTTGAGTTTTCGGTATTTTCTACAGAATAACCGCGTTATAAAGCTTCAAACCTATTACCTATTTATGTTGAGTAGAAAATCAACTTTATTGCTATCACTAACACATTTAATAGAATTAAATATCATATATTTAATTCAATTTATTTTAAGAAAGTTATTAATAGCTTAAATATTTATTACAAACAACTGGAAAATTACAATTAAATATACAAAATAGGTTATTCCCGAAGGCTATCATAAGTTTATTATGAGTCATATTTACATTACATATACCGTACATTATGTCCGAATTATTTATCACATACTGTAATATCCTTACATTTCTAAAAAATAACAAAAGAATATAGGATTCAATTGCATAAAATTTCAAATTTGTTATAAATTTTACATCCATATTAATAAGTACCTAAATATAAAATGTTATTAAATAATTTATTGCTATCTGTATTAAATCGTGTATTAATAGTTCAAAAAAATCAATACTTATTTTTCTCACCCTTAACCTCAATTTGGTTGATTCTTGTTTTGAGTTTTAAGTTCTTACTACTGTAGTTTTAATGAAGAATTTAAATATGCAATATCTGTTTTAATATCGATCGAATACAATTTAAATTTTATAAAATTCTAACAAATTTTAAATTTATTGCAAAACTAAGACACTTAGTCTGTGTTATTTTGGGATAGTGAGTCTCATTTGTTTTTATCCTATTATTTTATATGAATAAGTTTATAAGTGTGGTATTTATTAAAATTAATCAGAGTTAAAAATATTAGTTAACTAAAGTTTTAGCCCGACTCCGTCGGGAATAAATGGTTTGAAAATAAAATAAAAAACCCTCGCTACCAATCAACACCTGACCCAACCCGGCTTCACTCCCGACACCACCTAACTCACCCGACCCCATCAGACCCTTCCGGACCCCAACCCGACTCCCCCAAACATATCTCTTCCTTTTGAGAAGGTACAGAGACTAATACCGACTCACACGTCAGGATAAAATTATGAGAATTTTCCTTCTTAACCTCCATAGGGGGTTCCGCCTACCCCATCGAGTAATCCTCATTTCAGCCTAATTCAATGGTATAAGTGTTTACAGTAAAAATTTAATTTTTTCCCTCCTAAGGGGGCCCACCTCCTTGAAACTCCTCCATTCGATCCCTACTCATTGAGCTAAATCCATTTATGTGTCGAGGGGGTGGGGCCCCAGGGGAGGAGCCTATAAAAGGAACCACAAACAAACAAACAAATTTTGAGACATTAAGATTCATTAAATTATAAATTTTAAAAATCTATGTCACTAATTCTAGGTAAACTTGCATTACCCGACTCCACTCCACTTGTATTATATTAAAACGATACTCAAAGATTAAACGAATAAACTATAAAAGACTTAATGGCTAAATTTTATTTTTGTAAAACTTTGTGCCGAAACTTAAGATTAAATCCATGAGATTCCTTGCTCTATGGCAACATTTATTACTGTGAGCTAACTGTGTAATGAGGTTAGGAAATGATACGAGAGTGGTATGAATATTCTATATAAGCCTCTACTGTTACAGTAGTGTTAGAGCAACAACGCGGGCAAATATCGATGAGTTAACCTTTAACTTATTTAATAAATCACTTGGAGTCTGCTTCAAATGATTTCAGATTACTTTCATCATAATAATCGATATTCTGATATAAGCTCATATATGTGTAGTGAACGATACTCTACTTCCGTCGTTATTCGTTATAACGAGTTGCGTCTTTTAACAATTCCATTATAGCTTTAGTGATAATTTCATTGTAGCCTAACTTATTGTGCTCGCTATGCAGTAGATTATAGATCATTGTGACAAAGAAGTATGTTCTTTAGCGTGGGATCATTTACTTTCATATGCAATCACAATAATAGACTTACGGTAATTTAAAAACTTGTCGCAAGTTCTGTAATGCACTCTCTTATTCAATCTCAATCAACATTAACATTCGTGTGCTCTTTTCAATCGATAATTAATCCAATTTTTCTATTGTTAGATTTCAAAATCGCATATTTTTAGAACAAAATAGTTTAACGAAAAATAATCCAATCGGATCTTAATTATATATGCGATTACCTAAAGATAGATTTTAAATGGTTTTACGTGTTTGCAAATATTTGATAATGCGTTCAATTATTAAATTTCATAATAATATCTACAGTATTGCTAATATCTAAAGGTATCGATTGGTTATTTACCAAATAAACAAGTATTAGGTTTAAGCAAATTGGCTCGAATTGTTGAAATGTATAGCAGACGTCTTCAAGGTATAGCAATCAAATCCGTCAATTATCACATATAACCTCTTAAAAATTTGGCATAATTACAGTTCAGGAAAGATTAACAAAACAGATCGCAGTTGCATTAACAGAAGCTATTAAACCGGCTGGTGTTGGGGTAGTAATCGAAGCCACGTAATTAATTATAACAATCACTTCAATGCGTTTTTATAATTGTATTTTTTTATTATATTTAGACACATGTGTATGGTTATGAGAGGCGTTCAGAAAATTAATAGTAAAACTATTACAAGTACAATGCTTGGCGTTTTTCGTGATGACCACAAAACCCGCGAAGAATTTCTTTCGTTAATAAAGCAATAATACAAAATTCTGAATATACAACATAACAATGAATATAATAATATCGAAGCTCAATGTATTTTCATTTTTTTCTGTTATCAAATGCAGATGTTTTAATGTTATACAGTTTTTAAGTTATAATGTATTTTAAAAGTTGCGTGAATTATATTGATGTTACAAATGATAAAATGAATTCAAATATATATGTACTCAATATATCAATACTTAATTAAATTGATTCTAATGGCCCTTTACTTTTACGTCTTTAATATTTTTACTTTTATTTTACTAATGTTTGATTTTTTACTAAAAAAGTAGAATTAAATGCATCATCACATCAGTCCTCATGTACTTTTGCTCCAAATAAATAATCATATGTCAACAAAGTATTTTAAAGGAATATCATGTTATATAATACATTTGAGTTTGAATGGTCATTCAATGGTCATTCTTAGTAATATGAACTGAAGCGTTCTCTACACACCGATAATTAATTGATATACATATATAAATAGATATATAGTGAAGATTACAGAGTAAAATCATATTATATAACGTAACGCAATGGTGTTTCACTTGTGAAGAGTTTTGACATGTGTGCAGACAATCAATAAGTTTAACCAAATGTAGTTATCATCACATATATATTTATGGTTAGCAGACAGAAGAATACGGTATATTTGATTATTATAATGACGATTAGTAGATATTTCGATAGTAGATTATTATGAAGTAATATTTTTTGTGTGTTTTTGAAGTTTATTTGAATTTGTAAAGAAGTTTTATCTGAATTTTGAAGCTTCACGATTTGAGTCTTACATTAGTAGGCGCTGCAGATTCAAGTAAAAATGATATAACAATTATGTATTAAAGTTATTTTGGCTCAAAATAAACAATTTATTTTCAAAATTGGTTTTATGTATTTTATAAATGGTGGTCTAATTAAATGTCATCAATGGATGGCAATCGTGCGAAAACAAAAGTGTGACGCATTCAAAACAAGTTCTTTATATCTCATTTCACGTGTTAAATAGTATAAGCTTTCAGTTTAGTAGTGATTGAATGAATCATTGTATGAATGAATGAATGAATGGTCACAGTTCGTAGTCGTTAGACTCACCAGCAATTCATGGCATAAGAAGTTGCATTGCTTTAATCTAAATATTTGGGGAGTTTTACTCGTAGCTTATATTTATGGTTTACTGCGCGAATCATAAAGTAGTTTATAATAATTGCGAGAATGATATGAATGTTATGATATATTCCCCAAATAATGAGCAATTAAAGCGCATGAATACGTTCTTTCTGAGCACTGAAACAGCAGTAAATAAAGACAACCACTAAATATTACATTCACTAATAAATATAATGGCAGAGGAGAAGCAAATCAATAATAAGTTGAAGACCAATAGAAGAGACACTGGATTTATGACTTTGAGTTTTAAAAGTATTTTGTGGTAGACTTTGTACGTATATATTAATGCATATTAAAACAACTCAATACGAAGTTACCGTAAAATGATAAAAAAAATCTAAAATTGAGTCATGCATTCCTTGTTAACATAAAACATCCAAAATATTAACTAATATATAATATAATATAATATATAATACTGAATAATGAAATACATTAAAGTACTGTAAGCGTTTAAATGATGCATTTGTTGAAGGATTGTGAGGGCAGTGCTCAGTAAGTGGCATATCATGGCCAACAACAACGTTATGAGATATATGGTAATAAGATTTAGTATCGAATTATGAATTATGTATTAACAGATATTATGATTTAACGATTAGTTGATTGAATACCTGCTGCCGCCCTGCATATATCCTGAAGAGTAGTTGCTTACGCCTGCAGGAGAGTAATCGCGACCGAAATTCTGTCTATATATTCGACCGAAACAAAAGTATATGTTATCATCATTTCATGTATTCTCAGCCATTTTAAGTGTAGATAAACATTAGCATACGGTAATGCATACGTTATATGTATATATAAAGCAGAATAAGTATTATCATCACATTATAATGAGTTGATAATGTAAATGTTGGCATAATAGACACGTAAACAAAACAATGAGACAATCAAACAAAATCAATACCTTCTTCCCTGACCGCCTATAGGAGACCGACTTCTGTAGTTCGGATAAGATCCCCCTTTGCTGTAGTCGTGACCACTACTGGATCCGCCGCTGCTATAATGATTATCAAACCTATCTCTTCCGCCACGACTTCCTCTATCAAAGCGTCCACCACTGCCTCCACCGCCTCTGCGATCGCCGCGACTGCCATACGGCGCGCCACGACTACCGCTGAAACCTCCGCCGCCTCGACCTCCGAAACTACTTCCACGTCCGCCTCCACCACCGAAATCTCTACCTCCGCCACCGCTTCCTCCTCCTCCTCGACCGCCGCCGCCATACCTATCACGTCCTCCGCCAAACCCTCCGCGACCGCCGCCACGACCACCACGTGATCGGCCTCTCGAGTGCTCGACACGCAGTTTGGCTGAAGTGCCGGGAATTGAAGAGCCGTTCATATCTCTGACGGCTTCGTCGGCATCGCTCTCGCGTTCAAACTCGACGAAAGCAAATCCCGGAGGGTTTTGTGCGACCCATACTGACGTCAGTTTACCAAACTTACTAAATTCCTTTTCAATCTCATCTTTGCGAATGTCTTCGGTTATACCGCCGATGAACACGCGGTTTTTTCGATCAATGGTCATCATGTATGCTTATTTTATGTGGAAATTGGCTCAACAGAAACAATGGGATTAATGCTAATCAGCGATATTGCGATTCAGCGATACTCTCAATGATATCAGTGCCGTATATACGTATTACGAATTGTATATTACTTGCCTTTACTCGACAAAGCGTTGATTGAATCAATTGAATCAATTGAAACAAACACAACAATGAAGTTATGGTTTAAAATGGAAACACAATCACAAATGGCGACTATAATAGAGACTTTAATAACTCAATACGTATTTTATACGTTCAGTGCTGTATAGTATAGTATATGAGAGCATTGACAGGCGTTTCCCAACTAATTATAACGATACACACTTCATACGCATTACTAGTGCATCACTCTATTGAGATCAATCTAAACTATTTTTTAAGGTATTTAACCCTTTTAGTAATTTTACGGTACTTTTAAACTTACAATTATGATATTACTTCATACCATAGTTCAGGGTGTCCCAGAGGGAGGTGTCTGGGTAGGGTATACCCCCCCATGAAAATCCGAAAAGTTGGACACCCCCCTAAAATTTTGAAATTCAAGGACGAAAAAAATTGAAAATTGTCAATCAAAACCGATGAGTTTTTTGTGACACCTCAAAATTTCAAAAAATTATCGTTTAAATTCGTTTAGTTTTTAGAGGGGACGTGGTTTAGGCTTTCATTAGGAAAAAATGTTGAAAAATTTTTTTAAAAACTTTTGGTCCGACGGCAAAAATATTGTCCGCTAAATCCGGTGAGTTCTAGACCCCCCCTTTGAATTTTGAAAATAGTCGAAATGAGACCCCCTCCAGACCATCAGACCGTGGGACACCCTGACATAGTTACACAAGGGGGTGCTTAGCCCAGGGTTGATCCCCCCTAGAAATTTGGAAAATTCGACCACCCCACCCAAAAACTAGGAAAATTCATGGACGAAAAAAATTTGAAAATTTTTGGTCAAATGTTGAAAAATTATCGTTTAAAATCGTTGAGTTTTTCGAGGAGGCGTGGTTTAGGCTTTCATTAGGAAAAAAATGACTTTGTCGAGAAAAGTTTCGAAAAAAATTTTTGAAATAAAATTTTGCCCGAAGGCGAAAAAAATTGTCGTTTAAATCCGATGAGTTTTTGACCCCCCTCTAAAAATTGAGATTTCCCGAATCTGACCCCCCTAGAGAATATGCCCTTGTGTAACTATGATTCATACATAAACTAATTAATAGATACGTTAAATTCAGGAAAATCGTTTTTCTTATACTGTACAGTAAAACCTCTCAAAACGGACACACTATAAGACGGACACGGACATACTTTTGCTTGTACTATATTAAAGACCTCTTTAATACGGACAAATTCATAAAATTTATGTAAATTAATTATAAGTACGTAAATATTTTTCCATTTATTCTTTATGAGTCGATTGTAGTTCTATATTTCAGAATACCGGCCATATATAAGTTTGAAAATATTGAAAGTTTTCATGTGTTTGGACTAATTATTAAAATTAGTCCATCAAATAGGATTAATTTTCAAAATTTAATCTTATTCTATTTGAATACTGAGTATTAAGATGAGCCGTATTAATAAACAACGTTATTATACACAACAGATAATGTATTTAGTTTGAATCCCCACCAGTATGCGCGTAAATTGCCCATATCCTCCCAGTACTACAACCCTCTTTAAGCCGGACACCTCTTTAAAACGGACAAGTTTATTCCGCCCAAAGTGTCCGTCTTAAAGAGGTTTTACTGTAGTAAATTTACACATTTATAATTTATATAATAAAATATGTGAACTCATTATACAAAAATGAGAATTTCAAGCGCTATTTTATGTTCCAGAAAATCCCGAATTTTTCTGATTTTCCTCCTGAAAACTCCTGGAATATCTAATAAGAAAGGTCGGTCTAACGCTATTAACAGATGAGTCGCAAATATTTGCTGCGGGTTTCTCAAAGAAACTTCTGACCTTAAATTTCTCTTTAGACAGAAACTTATCCTAAAATATTTTATATTAAAATGATCGTATGAGTTGAACCCAAACGCATTAAACATTACATATACTCAAACTACAAATTTACTAACATATTTCAGTGACACTCATTACCAGTTATACTATCGATGCAGACTTATAAAAAGAGTGGACGTGAAATTGATGTAATAAGCTTATATCTACCATAAATTAATGCTAACAGTTGATGAAAAAGCTTTCTGCAGTATATATATGTATAGCAAAACTGTTTTAAATTTTTATGTTTTTATATTGAAAAAATAGTGAACATCGCTTTATTCTGATGCAAAACTGAGAAAATCGCATTTAAATTAAATGAATCCTTTTTATATACTGTCCGATTTTTAAAATTAAACTTTGTTTAAAAGTATGTACTTACAGAAAAGATCTTATTTTTCACTTATTTTTGTTGTGAATTTTCACTTATGTTTAAGTTTGCGCTTATAAACAAATTTATTTGAATTTATTGTAAGACAAGCTAAATACAAATAAACAATTTTTTTGCACATTTTCCACATAAAGCGAACATAGTCCTTCATCTGAACTGAAGATGTAAGTTTGAAAAACTTACGAAAGTCTCTTCACAACAAAAATATGTGAAAAATAAGATCTGTCCTGTAAGTACTTTTAAACAAAATTAAAACTAAAATTCTTTTTATTTTGAGAACTGTGTCATCCCTTTAATATAAATGACGTGACAAACAAATCTAATCCATATAATCTGCTTATGACGTCATACTAAAATCATTCTATTGTTAAAACTCATTTTTAGATTTAATGCAGTTTTTTCTAACAATTAAACTCACAAAGAACTTTTGTTTAGAATTGAATAATGTTGGAAGTACTTCAGAAGAAACTAATGTTTTTTTGATGAATAACAGCATATATTTTTAATCGATAAACTTATAAAACATGACTAATAAAACTTTTTATAGAATAATAATTTGTATGCATTTACAAAACAATAATTATCATTAAAAACTTTTTATTAAACTTTTTATTAAAAAGATGCTTTCGTTATATAAGAAAAGTTTTAACCTAACCTAACCTAAAATGATTATATTTAAATAAGAATTTGAGCAGATTATAATCAAGGGTTTTGGATTATCAATAAAATTAAAAATATTTAAAATCGGATTAGATAATATATAATAGGAATAGTAAATTTTCGAATGCGCGCGAAACCTTAGTTTATTATCGATTCAAAGTTAAAGTATAATGTATTTCTTATTCACACGGGAATAAAATAGGCTTAAGACACTCTAAAATATTCCCGTCAGTAATATTGCCCCAATAATTGCATTACCGTTTTGTTGTTAATAGTGGGGTTAATCAATATCACTCTAATTTGAAAGGTCTCGGGTCTCGAATACGATATCGTCAAAACACCAGTATAGCATAAAAAATCACTAAAATAAGTTTAGACATAATTTATTAAAACAAAAATGTTTTTTATTGATTTTTTGTAAGAAATGGGATGAAAGTAACTTATGAAAAATTAAGATTAATTATCAATTTTAATATGAATTATATAAAAAAATATGTTACTACAATGCAACTGTACTCGCAATGCAATTTCATTACCAATATTTGATTTATAGATATTGTTTTTCTTCAACTAATTAACACTAGATCACGATGTTGTTGATATCGGAGCTGAAGTATTAGTGGTGGTAGAGATAGACGTCGTTACAGAATTGGTTGTTGTCGTTTCATCGTAAGAATTACCATTTACCACATAAGCAGTGCCCAACCCATACAAATGGCCGCAATATTTCGCATCATCGATGTTATCTTCGAAAAACATTTCTCTCATTTTAAAAAACGCGGCTCCAGTTAATAGACTATCACTTCCAGCCTGATGTTGCGGTCCTTTTCTTTCTAACTCTAGTTGTTCTGCCACCTATATTATCATTCAATTTATTAATAACTTTCTAAATAATTATTCTTTTAAATAAAATTAATTAATTTAAATTGTTATCCAAAATAATTTAAAATCAACACATTATTACGTGGAATATGTTAAATAATCTATATCTAACAGTTAGTTAATTACTAGAGAAATCAAAATGAGAATCATTTACTACTTTTTTATTTCATAAATTAGAATCATATAAATTTATTTGTGTACGAATGAAGTAAAATAGAGCCGTTTTGGCTCAATTTATAAATACTATTTTTGCTATTTTTAATGATAATTTTGATTCTAGCTATGAAAGCTATTTTTTGCTATTGGCTGAAACAGATTAAATTGTCGATTAAATCTCAATAATTTTCATTATCCCTCTCCTAAAATGCTTTTCAATGCCATCAAAAAGCGATATTTAAAACAAAATTTTAAATTTCTTAATAAAAAGATTCAAAAATTGATAATTCTAAATTTTTTGTATTTTTCAAAAATTATAAATACTATTTTTAAGTGCTATTTTGGTCATTTATTAATGTTATTTATAGCGCTATTTTCATATGATATAAATGCTATTATTTTGATTCTCTATTAATTAAATAAAACACGTAATTATTATAAATTTGAAGAAAATGCGTGCATTTTTATCAATATTATAAGCTATGGATACTCTCTTAACAGTTAAACTTGATTTTGGTCTGAATCTAAAGTTAAGCAATAAACGATATTTCGAAATAATTATACGTACAGTAAATACTGTACATTGTTTATAAGCTTAACTTATAAGCATATTAAAACTTGAGAGATGCTGTGCGAGAAAAATATGCGATTATTCGCTTCTTATCATTAATGTTATTCCGTTTTATTTATTGATAAACTATGAGATAAAATCTAATAGTAACCACAAATCAGTTTTACTTTTCATTGAAAAGTTATCGATACTTAAAACTTAATACAAAAAATTTTAACGTTAATAAATAATTAGACGAACGCATCATTTGAAATATGTGTTGATTATAAATGTAACAAAAATTATACGAAAAAGTGAAGTATAAATAGAATATATACGGTACCTCTTGAAGTCCTCCTTTTAAATTTTTGCAACTTTTCATTAAATATTTGACATCATATATAATTGGAAAATAAATTCTCAATAATTCAAAAAACTGTGATTCTTGTGATGGAAGGTTTTGATCGGTTAATATTTTGAGTAAATATCCAAAATCATAACCGCTATGAAACGATAGCCATTTGACGTTTTCGCACAAAACAATGCCAGAACTCATGAGGAGTTCAGCGAAAGAGTATGGATCAATGCCTTCGTCTTCATGCTTCTTAAACTGTATGCCACTATTGGTGAGTAAATCGATAGAGTCCTGAGCGAACATGTCTTCAGTTAAATTGAACTTAAAGTTGAACTGCCACGTCGAGTATCCCACCGGAGGTTTACCATCAGAGTCTAAAAATGTTAGGCCTAATTGTATGATCTTTAAGAGGTCAACGTTACACCTCAACAACTGGTACTGATAGTCAGATGTGCTGCGAAACTCGCCGATCGGTCGCGCGACTACTCCTGGAAACTCTGTATCCATCGCTACATAATTGTATGTTTGTATGACATTACGGATTACTTTAAACTCGTCTTCGAGATTAGACGACCACACGTCACGAATACCACATTCTTCGTTAGACAGCGAGTGGTTTGGACTCGAATTTTGTCCGTTCGCCGAATTCGATGAATTGTTGGTCACGTGATGGCCGTTTGATTGCCCACCCATTTGTGGCGCCGATGGCATCACTTATGCTTCAATATTATTGGTTTATTGATTTGACTGAACACTAATTATCATTAATTCAAGCATTATTTTAATAATATTGTTAACATTACTGTACATTACGCACAACACATATAAATACATATAGAAATACATAAATAATGTTCAAATAATGACGTGAATAAGCGAATACCAGAATAAGCCATAGTTAACATAAGTATACTATACATGTGTACGTATGTATGTATTAGTGATTGAAAATTTAGTTCCATTACCGGAACGGTAGTGGAATTGAGATTTGTCCCGGTAATGGTACGGTAATGGAGTGAAAAAATTTGAGATTGCCGGTAGTG
>JAQGAW010001369.1:0-19593 GCA_034698025.1 Phthiracarus crinitus | reverse complement strand
AATTCATTAATTTTCTTCGGTTTAGTTTTGTTTTTAAGAATATGACCTAACGATTGAAATATGACTTTTCATGACCTCACAAATGCTTCTCAAATGTCTTATATTTAACTTAAAAGTCGATATCTCTCTTTATAAATAAGTCATAAAGTCATTAACATCGCGTCCTCAATAATGATACTTTAATTCATAGTCTATACCTTATTTGTCAATGTTGTCACAATAGGAGTTCTGAGATTAAATTATTTAATAGCTAACATAGAAACACAATCATGTTTTGCTACTTTTATTTGCATACTTATGTTGTGAAAAATTGTGAAAAATTCAACCCTAATACTTTATGGATTTGCTTTTTAGAATCACATGGACTAATCCAAGTTGACAGCAATTTATAAAATTCAGTTCAATAAATTTTGAAATTTATATTCATTTATTTTATAGATTGTAGAGATTAGTGAACAAGAATTTTTATATAATGTTGGCATTTCCTTAACGAATCACCAAAATAAAATCGGTATGTGGCGTATCCTTAACAGTATAATGATAGCCCTTTGCCACACAATCATTTATATGATTTTTAATCACCAGAACCATAATATTTGTATGAATTGCCATAACACAAAACAATCCAAAAATTGTGTGATGGTCTTGTACAGGATTTTTTGTATAAAAATTAAAAATTATTTTAAGTCATTTATCGCATATTTATTCATAAAAACATTGAAAAAACTTTAATACTTATATTGTAATTACACAATGCTTGGTCCCGAAAATTCCACTGTTATTTAAGATATATATATATATAAATTTGGTTATTTTTATTAAATTAAATAATGATTACTTGGATATACTTTTATTCAATTATTTAAATTTCTATATATTTTAACTTTCATAAAAATCTTTTAAAATAAATATTTTACGTTTTTTGTTACTAACAAGTTTAACTTACTATGTTTTTATCATTTTATCTATAGGTCACTTGACCTGATTGAACTGATTGACCTTATGTTGGTTTGAATATTCTATTCCAATATTTTAATACTAAAACAAGCATTATAATAAATATAACGCCTGCAATAGATAAAATCATTATTAGCCACCAATACTTTTGTGGCCAAGTATGTGTCGGTAAATCGACAATCAAAGTAACCGGGTTTACTACTGGCACGCTGGTTGGGGGCGGTATGTATGGGGCCTCTGATGGATTCAAACTTTTCGGTACACATAGATTACTCAATGTAGCCGTCAGTGCAGACGCACGAATCACCAGAACATACACGGTTTTTATCGTACTCTTCGCAATCCAAATGTACTTTGCAAGTGAACGAAAAGCACGAGCTTTGCTTATTTTCGTCGTACTTGAAATTGGCTCTACATCTGCATCGATTATTAATGCAAATAGCATTCAGATCGCCCGCTGCCACACATTCTTTTGTTGATTTGCATTCGCCAGAAATTTTTGGATAACATTTTTTATTGAATGAAATTTCGGTGAATATACTTTTGCAAACACATGTTCCTTAAAAAATAAAACACATAGTGGTAGATTTCAATTTTCCATTAAGATTTAAATTATGTGAATAGTTTATATGCAAATTATATGCAGTGGTTATTATTATATAATTATATGAGTTTCCAAAAACTATTCAGTTAAGTTTAATATGTTATTTTATTCATCTTTATGATTGCTTATTAATAATTTTTTAGCTGACTTTCTTGAAAAGAAATCCAGCTTAGGGATTTGACCATGTCTGTCAGTCAGTCTGTCCGGTTGTCCTGTCTTGGTTTCCGTATTCTTTATATTATTTAAATTCTAATATTTTCTCTTTAAATTATATTTGATATCTTACGAATTATATACTTATAAACTAATATAAGAATTCTATAACCCAAAAGAAAGTCAGCTCTCTGTGAATGTGTCGGTCTTGTTTTATATAGTAAACATGCACTGTTTTTTATTATTTATCCCAATTTCACAGTTTACTTAAAAATCCTCTACATCGACGTTTACTGTTACGATGTAAATTGTACTTTCTTTTAAAACAACTGAAGCTGTTTTGCTTTTATTTTATATTTACTTTCAAAAGTTAATACAACTTATATCTAAGTCTTTTAAATTATAAAAAATTAAATTGTTATATAAATTCCTCTACGGATTGCAATCCAAAAGATATTTATAATACGTTAACACGTTTACAAATTCACATTTATAAATCTTAATTACAGTTTTTTAACTTTGAAATAATTAAATGAATTTGAATAAAATAATTTATTTATTAATCATAAACTGAAATAATAGCTCAAAACCTGATTTTCAATTAAATTTCACTTTTATTCAAATACATCAAATTCATATATTTTTCTATAGAAAGAAATGTTGAATAATAAAAAATTATAATTTATAAAACTTTAATTATTTTAATTAATAATAATTGAATTAAACAAAAAGTCATGAATAACTTTTAAACATTTCTTTCCGAAAATTCATGTAAATTAAAATTAATTTACCAAATTTAAATTTTTAGTTAGCTTTCCGAAGAATAAGTAGAGCTTATGAATTTGAGTATATAAGTCCGTATTTGCACATTCCGAATAAAGTCCTCACTAGCCCGGCTACAATTACTATTTCATAGTGTTCGCATTATGATTGTTTAGAATGAAATGTATATTGATTTTTGTAATTTAATGATTTTATTCAAGCTATTATTAAATAGTTTTTACATAATATTGCAAGAATATAATTTAACATAAATAAAATGTAATTCATAACAATCATATAGCTTAAGTTGGATTTGTTTATTCAAAGATAAATTATTGTTAAATTGTATGTCTTAAACTGTTTATTAGTTTTATTTTTGTTATCAAAAAATTAGATTAAATTAAAATTTACTTCTATCACAAATTTATCTTAATTTATAAAATAAAATCATAAAAAATATCTTAGGAATTAAGGCGAAAATAAAAAATAAGAATCAATTTACAAGAAATCGTGCTATAACGAATATTTAAGAAATCCGAAATTAATTTTAATTATTTTTGTTTCTCAATAATATCTAAATTGTATGGTTTGAACATGGTTTTGCTTAATTATTTAGTTCTTATATTTGACAGGGTTTTGAAAATTTAAATGATTTACAATTAAACAACAAAATTCATTTAAATTTTAATTATTTTGCTAATATTTATTTTATTCTCATCTAAATAGATTTTTGTTATGAAATATATATTTTATTATCTAGTAAATATGGGATAATTAGTTAAATAAATGTTTATATTACAATATAAAATTCTTTGAATAGCTTTATTTATCACAATAAAAGAGAAAATTCAAATTAAAATAATTTTAACTTAGTAAAAAATAAGACAATTTTCCCTAAGAAATAACTTTAAAACAAGATTATTAAGAAATAATAACAATATTTTAATATATTCTTATAATAATTTTCTAAAGTCAAATCATTTTAAGACGTCTTAATTGGGATCTCTTTTATAATTTTGTTTGCTTGCCAAATAAATTTATAACTTTAAAATTATAATTTAATCAAAATTTATTAAGAAAATATATTTTAGCTTAAGAATAAGCACTTATTATTCAATAAGAAATTTAAATTATGTTTGTCTTAATCATATACAACACTTGATTTTCATAAAACTTGATATAATTATCACTTAAAACTTAAATATATAATTTATTCATTTTTTATATCATGCATTTATGGAATTTAAAAATTTTACGTTTTTCAAAGGGAATTACTCGAAACAGACTATCCATATTTGAAACGTTCGTTAAAGAAAAAACCAAAAATTAAAATCAAACACAAAACTGTAATTATATTTTTTTATAAAAATGTAAAATGAATTATGAAAACTTTTTTTAAAAATTGGATAAAGTGCACAATGTGTTAAAAACATTGTTATTTTTGATGGTGAATATTTTTTATTCAATTTTAAATTTTAAAAAAATTAATCAAAACAAATGGTCACAACCCCAATAATTTTAATCAAATTCTTTTCCTTGATAAAATAAAATTTATATTTTTTAATTAATAACTGTTTATAAAGCTTTTTTATACTTTGTTCATATATTAACTTGAAAAATATTTAAATAAGTATTTTGTAGTTTTAAAAAGCAATAATATATTATATATAATTACAAATTTCAATTTTTAAGTTTTTCTTTCTTTTCCTTTTTAACTTTTATATATTGCACTTTATATGGATTTGACCCTGTTTGACTACATGTATGTCAAACTTTCTATAATCATATTAAAATTAAGGGATTATTTTCTCTATAAAAATAAAGTGTCTTATAGGGATTATAACAACCATTATATAACAGTGAGGTACGCCTCGTCCTTAGATCACGCGAACTATTGATAATTAGGCCTATTACTAACTTATTTGATATTAATTTTGAACTTTAAAGCGTTACTAATATGTTTCTATTTAAAACAAATCACTTGTATTCATGTAGAGCTGAAGCTCAGTCGCATAATATTTCTAGTTATTAATAAATTTCATTTTATATACAAGTCATCCAATATATTATTTATCAATTATTTATTATTTAGTTATATTTAACTTAATTCTATTATTTAATTTAAATCTATTTTATTTGATTGATCCTTCGTTTACATAGTTATTATCTATTATTTATTCTATTCAATTATTGGTCACATTATCTATTGTTTGTATCATTGTTATTCTCAATTCTTTCGCCTACACTTCGATCACACTTATCGTTATTCATCGTATCTATTAATCGGTCGTATGGCATATCAATTGCTTTCATCGTAACTCAATTTATATTTATCGCTCATTCGGTATACTGATCAGAAGTCGTAACGCTCAGAAGATCCCTAACCCCTTGCTTCGGCTAAACATGTGGCTATCGGCGTAACACAGGGAAAACTGATATACAAATAAATACCACTACACCGGTATGAAAAAGTTTTTTGAAATTATTTGTATAACAAGTCGTCTTTCACTGTATGGTTAGGACTCATTTTCAAAATCAATATTATAAATTGTATTGCCAAAAATATCCGGAAATAGAGACGTGTTCGCGCAAAAGGAATCGTCGAGATCGAGATAAAAGGGAAAAAGCGGAAAAAAGACACAAAAACTCAACAGAACAGGAAAGGAGGGGCAAATAAACTAAAATAAACGCATATTCAAAACACGAGACAAAAATTATAAGTGGAACACAATGTTTAATAGTTCCAACAGACAATGGTTTAAAATTTCAATAGAGAGAAGAAATTTGTGTATTCGAATGAACAAAAAAATATTTATACATAATTTAAATTGATTGTGTCTTCGATAGTGGACTCGCACAAAATATATATTAGTTGTTTATTCGCATTTGTTTAATAATTTTAAAAATAGGTAATCGTTTCAAAAAATTAAATACAGTAACTATTAGGGTGACCATCTTATATTTGGTTTACCCTTGAGATTTTCTTAATTTTTCACAGTTTACCCGGGAGTTAATGAGTTTTCAATGATAGATGCTATTTCCTAATTTAGCGCAAAAATACTACAATCAAAGTATTATATATGAATTTTAAAAAATCTTTTTTGATTTTAAAATTTTAGCAAAGTAATTAATAAATATGAATTACACATTCAAAGAAAGATAACTATATAAATAAAAAGGTCTTTGACATTATGACAGACAGACTGACATTCTCAAAACCATAAGTTAGACTTCCCTTTAAGAAAGTCAGCAACAAACGAAAAGTAATCTTTTATTAAGAAAAAATAATTTAAGAAATTTTGAGTTTATAAGAAATATGAAATTATAATGCTATTTAAGTAAATATTTTGAAGCAATTACCAATAATTTTAGACTAAAATAAAAATTATATTATGTATAAAATATATCATCCATAATATAATTTACCAAATATATTTTTCTTTATAAGACATCGTAATTTTAAAAAAAGTATTATTATTCCAAAAATTAATTTTCATATTTTCGTGCGCTAAAACTAACCGAAAAAATCTTATACCAAAATACTATATACAATTATATTTGTGTCACTATTGTGCTCCTTTCTCCTGTTATGCGTGTCACTATAAACGGGAAAACCTGACAGAATATTATCCCATAATACTATTTACAATTAAATTAAGATATAAATGAACATTAGATTTTATATTGTCATCGCAAAAACTAAATGAGAAAATCTTATTCCAAAATACTATATACGATTATATTTGAATCACAATTGTGCTCATTTCTCCTGTCATATGTGCTAACAACACTACTACGCACATACATACATAAGTTAATTCGAAATCAGATATTTATTAAACCAAATTATTACAAAATTTTTGGATTTGAAAAAAGAATTTTCTAAACGATTATTCAATGCCAACTTTCGGTAAGCAATGCATCTAGTTTTTAGTGGGAAACATTAGGTCGAGCGTAATAGCTCTATTCATAAATTCATAATCAGAGATACTTTGTTTTGCGGTGTGGATCATATACAGTCATACTACTACTACCTTTGATACATTTCTAATCTTAATCAATTAAGCACATTGATATTAATTTTTTATTTTAAAAAGATACTCCCCGTAATAGAGATCTGAAATTTTAAACAAAATATTAGACAATATAGAAAAAGAATTTGAAACACTTTTACTAATAAGATGTAAACAAAATTGTAGAAGAATCGAAGAATTAGTTGATTCAATTACATTTTAATTTTATTAACAATATGTTATAATCATATATAATCAATTTTGTGTTAATTAAAGATATAATTTTTTAAAAAAATCTCTATAAATAGTCTATCACAAGATATATAGTTTTTATGCTAAATATTTATTTCTAATAAACATCTGAAAGTTACAGAAACCAAAGTCACAGTCAATATATATCATCAAAACAGCCGTTAAAAGTCCTGGGTTTTTAAAATTCTTATCTCTATTTTTAAGTTTTGATTTTTTAAAATTTTTGTAATTGTTTTTAACCTATTTTTAGCTCACTTTAACAAAAAGAGCTATTGGATTTGAAATTTTCTGTATACCGGTCTTTATATTTATTAATGGACTTTTTCTATATATTAATATGGGTATTTTTTAAAGTCAAGTGTCGTTATTATTGATAGATGTTATAAAATATGATAAAAATTATCCAATAATGGTAAAATAATTGTCAAATATGAGCTAAAAATGATCAAATAATGTACAAAAAGAGTATTATAAAAGTCTTCAAGTGTTGATAGATTTTGTAGTTCACTTTGGAATATTATTAAATACAAAACCATTACTAGTAAAAAGTTTAGCTAACTTATTTTGATTTAAGTCCCTATAACATATTTGACAAAGATTTACATTTGAGGATACAATTCGGCATACGGTTATTAACAAGTCGAGCGTAACGCCTTTAAATACTGAGGATGTAAACCATAGACGATAACAACTATCACAAAAAACTGTTGGAACACTTTTGATTATTAACACTTATTGTTGTAATTCTTTGAAACCATTTATATCATTTATAGTAAGTCTATATATATAGTAAGCTGCAAAATCTTTATAATGCTTTTCGAGCTTTTTTTATTGATCATTACGAGCTCTTTTATGCGCATGTGTATCCCTTATCTGTTCTTCTCTCCGATATTCTTCATTCATTCTCTGTTTTCTTGTCCTTTCAATGTTTCGCGTCTTCTTAAAGTCGCGTTATCTTGAATATTAAATAATTTTAACTAAAAGTAACTTATAAATATTAAAAATATGTGCAATATTTACTGCTTGAAATCTAAATGATAAATGATTTTTAATTTTTGATACACCCACTAACGTACTTTCTCCACAATTAAATCTTCTATTATATCAATTATATTTATATGTAAAAGGAGTCGAATAAGTTTGTTTTTATTTTTAAATTAATAAAAATGTCAGAATATGTGAAAAAAAGTGAATTATTATTGTGTGATGCTTACAGTTTGAAGTCTGCAGTATGAATCAGCCAATGTTTTCCATACAATCTTGATGTACTATTTAAAACAATACATATATATATTAAAATTACCTTATATAAAATAATTGATGCAATAGGAGAATAGATATAAGTTTTAGACCAATGAAAATAAATTTCATAAAAAGTAAAGCCACCTATTTTTATTGTTATCGAGTGGCAGATTCCACAAAATATGGAATACATTCGACATAACCGCCATAAAATTGCAGATGCCTAACTATTATACTGTTATCGAGTTGCAGATGCCACAAATTATGGTTTCTCTACTATATTACCGCCAAAAAATGAAATATTCATGAAAGTCTATAAGGTTATTGAGAGCAAGAATTTTTTAAAATCCCTTAATTAATATAAAGAAATTATAAAATCCCTTAATAAATATAAAGATTGGAAAAAACCCTTGAAAAATTCAAAAGTAAAATCAATACTAAATAATTGACAAATTAATGACACTATAGTAGACCATTATTATTAAAAGGATTTGTTATTATAAATTAAAACTTTAATAAAACTAAAATTTACAATTAATAAATTAATTCCAAAGTAATATATTTTAGCTGACTGATCATCTAATTTATTTGAAATTTCTTTCTGTCTCTATGTATATGGATCAATCATAGTAATCAGCCCATATTTTTAAATTGTTTTCCTTATATATAGTAAGGGATTCATCAACTAAGGTAAACAAATGGCTTAATATGAACTCAATTAATAAAATAAAATTAATTAAGTTTACGTTAAATAATATAATTCTTTTAAAAAACCTTAATACTTGATGTACTTTTAGTCTTATTTATGATTCAGTTTTTGTGTACTTTGCTGCATTTATTACTTTTACGTTTTTTATATATCAACTACCCATTTAAAAAAATGTATATTTTTATCATTTCTCAGATTTTCATTTTATTTATTTTTTTTAAATTTGAAATTTAAATCATGACATTTACATTGTTTTTTTATTAATATTGTTATTTTTTGAAATCTGTATAAGCTGCACAAAAAACAATTTTCTATTATATAATAATTGTTACATGTTAACTTAATTATAGATAGTGTTGTTTTGATTTTGATAAATCAAAATCAAAATATGAAATTTTTAATTAACACAGTTCTTGTTAATATTCTAAACTACTTTTAATAGATTTTTATAAAATACTTTTAATAGCTTAGTTAACAAGAAATGCTATGAAATTTGGTTTATTATATTTAAACAATATGAAAAATTAATCATAAAAATACTTCTAAGTTAAATATAAATACAATAAAAGCAATAAAATAATTATTTCAAATTATAACTTTGCAAAAGAAAGAAAATATTTAAAAAATATTTTATGATGAGAAAATTGTTTTGAAATTCCAATTAGCCGATTCTGTTTGAAATGTTGCTTACAGTGTTGGGCGCCGAATGATTAATAACTTATTTGCTTTGGATATTTTTCAAATCGAAGCTATTAATTAATTCAAAGACTGTTTAGTATTCGATGCACTTCGATGTTCCAAAATCAACGATAATGGAAACTTGTCTCCCAAATTTTTATCTAAACTTATATCTTTTAAATCATTGAAAGTTTTATGTGAGGTTTTTAAAATAGCTGATTATTTGAGTTCGAATTGCTAATTGATTTATAATACGTTTACGCATTATAATGGTCAAATACTGAAAATGACTTTTGAGATGAAAAACATTTAATAACCAAATCAAATTTTGATTCCCAAAATGTGTTTTAATACCCAAATTTTGATTTAATTACTTTAAATTATTTATTTTTAAAAAATTTTATTTACTTTAACTTTCAAGAATATTTTCATTTAAATTGTATTTTTACTTAAGCTTTTAATTTTAATTTTAATTGTATTTTGTTTTCGGTTTTATCTCAATTTCTCATTTCTAATGTATATAACTTTCACTTCAAGCTAAAACTATAACTGTAAATTTAAATTACTTTTGCTTTTTAATTAGGCTTTTCCATAAAATTTTTTGAGATAATTAATTTTAAATTTACATTTTTTCACAATTTTGATTTTGATTGAATTTTTTCATTTTCTTTTTTAAATTTTATAATTCAATTCTATTTTACTTTTTCTTTTAACTTATATTCTAATATAAATTATATTTAATTTTCAATTCGATGCAAATATTAATTTAAATAAATTAACATAAATTTTTTTCCGATTTTAATTTTTAACCCCAAAAGCGAAAAATAGTATTATATAAAATAGTTAATAAAAACCTCTGGTAAAATATTAAAATTAATAAATCTATTTAGTTTTAAAATTAAAGTAAAATAAATCGTAAACAAACAAAATTTGCTTTTAAAAATCTTATAATATTTATTTATTTACATTTATTAGTAACTAAAAAATCATAATTTGTGTAAGGTTAACTCCAAGAGTTCTGAACACCAGCAGAATTAAAATTATAGCAACTATAATTGAAGTATTTTTTAGCACTCTTTAACTAAAGGAGCTATTGGATTTGGGATGTCTGTATGTCTGTCTGTATGTAGACCGGTCTCTATATTTATTAAGGGATTTTTTCTCTATATTAATAAATTGATTTTTTCAAAAAAAGACTCCTATCTTCTAATATTATTATTGAAAAGACTCCTATCTGGCTTAAAATGGATTTAAAATGGCTAAACATGTATAAAAATGAACTAAATATGGGCTAAAAATAGGTAAAAAATGCGTTTTATATGGCTAATAATGGACATAAAATGGTATAAAATGGGCTAAAAATGGGTTTAAAAAGTCTAAAATTTGACAATTTGTTTGTAAAATTGGCTTTAAAATAATCAAAATAGCATTAAAATCTATTAAATTATGATAAAAGTTGGATAAAGTATTATTTAAAATAACATAATAAAAACTATTCCGAGTTATTACTATTCGCACTCGTGATCATATTCGTTCATATAATACTTATAGGTTTCAGCATAACAACAAATTATGTGATGTTTACTCGACGAGAGCTAAAACACAAATTAATTATAAAAATCATATTACACTCACTGAAGTACTATTTACAACAAAATAATATTTAGCTATATATTTTTACTTTAAAACAATATATAATAAGTTAGAATAATGCTTAAAAACAAAATAATTATAATTTTCCAATAATAGAAACTATAATTAAATGTCAAAAAATATTTAATACACAAAATTTTGGAATATACTATTGAATTAACTTATAATATAAAACAAAGTGAGCTCATTATGTGTTCTTACTGTTTCTTGTTTAATATTAAAATTTAAATTATAAATTTTTTTATTTGAATCAATAAACATTAAATTTTGATTTGAATTATACCATTGTTGAAAATTTTAGAGAAAAAAATTAGAATTGCAAAAAATAATTCAAAACTAAAAACAATAGTTATTATTATTAACAAAAGAACCACATCTCCCGATTTATCTGATGAATTGTAGTGTAATTGACCATTAGGGTTAAGTCAATACACCATTAGGGTTTTATTTCGTAACTTTAATATTATATTATTATTACAGTTTGTTATACAATATTGCTCATAATTATTAATATGTCATAATTAGTACATATTATATATTGTGTTATGTATGCTTCACTTGTTGTTTACACTTAAAACATCACTTTATATATAGTTTTATTAAATTGATATTATAGCGCAATTCAGTTCTTATGTTTTACAAATGATTAACTCCATTACTTTACATACATTTCAATTAAGTGAAACGTGGAATGATATCTCGTTAAACCTCGGGTTCCTCTTCCTCAGCAGTTAAGCTGAGGTTCTCAACGGTGGCGTATTTCCCAAACTGTATTACTACTTCTACTTACGCTAAGACACTAATTGAATAAAATATATTTCAATAATAAATTTTTTATAATCATAGAAAAATATAAAAATTTATTTATTTTATTAAATAGATTTTTATATTACATATTTTTTTGTTCCGCATCTTTTAATCTATTCTTATGTTTAGCTTCTTAATGATAAACTTCTTGAAAAATAATGCAATATTTAATTAATTCTTTAAAATTAAATTATATAAAGCAAAAGCTACAGTTATTCAACCAGATAAAATCTAACCCAACTTCTTAATTTGACCATCGATAATTACTTGTCAAAACAAATAATTAAATCTTTTACAGATATCCATTAAGTTACCATCGACGAAAAGGAACCGTTATTCATGGTTTTTAAGCAAAATTAAATAATAATATTCGATAAATTTAAAGACTTATAAATCTTTCGATAAACCGTAATCAAATTGCATGAAAGTTTGTTCAAAACTTTCTTATCACTAATTGAAATACTTATACATTAGTTTATTATCTGCCTTATCAAAAATAATTTTGTTATTGATTCCTATATAATTATATTGAACTACTTCGATTAATTATAGTTTTATGTCTAAAAAAATAATTAGGTTTAATAATTGTATTTCAGATAAAAACCTTCTATTAAATCAAATAAAAATTATTATTATATTAAGCTGTAATTTTAATAAAAAAAATCGTATAATAACTTTTATGCAAAGTATTTTATATTTTAATGGGTATGAAAATAAACCGTTTATTTTTTAATAAAAAATTGAACTAATTTTATATTATCTTATTCATGGGTGATTACTTAATTTTGGCCGACTTGTTAGATTTGAATCTTAGATTGAGCTCTAGAGATATATGTTCTAAATGGAACAAATTTTAGTATATTATCTCTAAATAATACAAATACAAAAATTTTGACAAACATTCCTCGAAAAAGAAGTTGACTCTATAACAAAAAGTTTCCGTTGAAGTTTTTCCGTAGATAATTATTTAAGATAAGCTTAAGAAATTCGGACATAAAATATCCAACCATAACATATTTCATTTCGAAATATTTCTAAATCACGTATTTTAAAACAAATTAGTGACAAAAATCCTCTTTTTTAAAGAATCAAAAATGCAAGATATAAGAAAAATTTAGTGCAATTTAAGCAGTTTGTCACTAAAAAAACCAGTATCTCATCAACAAATAAAGAATAAATTGAATTTTAATTTACGAACTATCAATAAAATTATACATGAATATTGAAATTTATTGATCAGAAAAAAATTAAAGTCCATTCACTTTCTGATAAACAAAAACAAATCGAAAAATTAATTGCCGAAAACTTTACGAACAGTTGTTATCTGGAGATAAATATGAGTTTGTCGTAACACTCGACGAGTCGCTTATTTACAAAGAATATGTGACCGGAAACCAAAATTTGTTTAATGAAAAAATATGAAAAGATATTCTGAAAAATTGGGATGTTTGAAAAGCATTTACACTTTTCACAATGTTTTATTATTTTTGGAGTTTTCAGTGGTAGAGTACAGTAATCACTGTTTCGAGTTCTACTAAAAGCAAAAGTTAATGCATATTTTTATATTTCAATAGATTTTAAACCATTGTTTAACATAAATTTGCCAAAACAATATCCAAATGAATTACATAAAATATCAAGAAAAAACTATCAGTCATACTGCCTCAAATAAATGCCTATAACTCCAAGAAATCAAGCAAAACTTAGGAATTTCTATAGCATATAAATAGGAAATACTGCTGAATTCTCCTGATTGTTAACTGCTTGATTTTTTTAGTTATTGTTAGTTAAAACAAAGACTTTTTTCTCGAAATTTCTGAAAATTTAAATGGATTCTGTAAAGTTTGTCTAAAAAAGAGTTTTTCAAATTAATAAAAATACGCGTGCATTTAGTTTCTATGAATTCTTGAGCTCAGATTAAAAACATAAAACAAATTAATTTTAAATCAATAAACATTTCTTAATCTAAAAAATTTTCAGCCAAAATAACGTAAATTCTCCTGTATAATAAATTTAGTTTTAAGCAATTTTATTGTACTATTGTTTCTAATATGATTGCTTTTAATGCTTATTCTTGATTTTTTTGTGTTCAATAATAAACATTATTATGCATTCTTTATATTTGAGAAGACTCTTAACTTATTACAAATTTGTCTATTTAAGGATCAATCATTCAATCTGTTTAATAAGATATTGTGATTTTATTACCAGTTCTTTATTAGCGATTAAGCATAATGCATTCATTCTTAATATTAATAATCTTATCATTATATCATACTGTTAGTAATCAACACGTGTATATCTCCGTGTATCTTAAATACGGTTTAGAAATACATAAATGACATACAGAAATACAGACATACAGACAGAAATACTTAATATGTAAAATCCATATATCTATTTCCTCAAAGCCATAGAAAAAATTTAAAATTTAAATTTTCCTTAATGTAAAGGTTTTGTCAAATAATTTAGGTTTTATTAGTAATATAAATAAATTTTTACATCTCGAGTTGGTTCTCTACAAAAGTCTTTTGAGATAATTTTTTTAATAAATATTCATTTTTTAAAAAATATATTTAAAACGCATAAGATTTTTGGTTTGCAATTTACATACCAGTAAAAGGGAATATTGAATATTTTGACAGTTTTGGACTGAAACATCTAAACAAAGAAGTGTATTTATTTTTTAAGAAGAATGGAAAATGGTATATTATAATTTGAAGTTACAAGATAATAACAGCAAAAATTGTGGAAAATTTTGAGCTTTTTATTTATCATTTAGGTCTAAAGGATAATTAAAAAAGATTTTATTAATTTATTTATTAAAAATAAATATAATAATGAATTACTTGTAAAAATATTTTTTAAAAAATTATATAATTATATTTAATTTTATAAAATTTTTTTATATTTTTTATAATATTGAATAAAATATTAATAATTTTTTTCATAGCATGAGTTAATGTCAAAAACCTCAGGTTTAAATCTTTGTATAATTGTCTCAAATTCTGCTATTGAAAATCCAGGCCTGATTTGAAATTGACAAAAGTTTATTTTTCATTGTCATTAAATCAGCAAATATAAACCAATTCTGACCAGGCCACTTAATATATTTTCTTCTTTTATTTATTCTATATTCGTATAAAGCTTTAAAATCATTAAAATAAACGTTTAAATATATAAAACATAAATATTTTAGAATAAATTTTATTTTTCTTTATTCAAATAAAAATAAGGTTATATTGTAACAATATCTTTTATTAAGCTAAATCTAAATTTTTCATACACAACTTTAAAGCGTGAACCAAATAGTTTTATGATATGAGAAATACGATTCATAAATTCTAACACAAAGTTTAATGTTTTTATAAATATTAAGTCAATTTGAGTATTTCTGTTTGTGATGATGCCATTATTTATTAACTCGAAACATAATTTTTTTATACTGAACATATTCTTTGTTAGACTCTTTATTGATATCAATATTAAAATCTTCAATGATTATTACTTTATCGTTCAAAGTTTTGCTAATGCACTCCTCGAGATAACTATATAAATCCATTTTTGATGTTTGAGCGGAGTTGTATATTAAAATAATATAGATATTATTTAAGCTGAATGCCAAACAGTTGCAATAAACTTTTCTATTTTGATATTTGAAAGTGAATAGTATATTGAACTCAATTTAGAATAAATAGCACATCCATTAGCTTTTCTTCCCTTTTTAGATTTTATTTGAGACATTAATTTAAAATTATTGAATTCAATTTGTTCGTTAAACATCAGCCAAGTTTCAACAAATAACATAATATCGGCCTCCATATCATTGTTATCACATTGAATGTCTTTTTAATTTTTCGCTAATGATTGAACATTATGATAAATAACTTTAATACCGTTACTGTTATCGTCGCTTAAAAACATTAATGAAAACGTAAGAGTCGCGTTTGACTTCTGCATCTACCTCAATAACAGCATTAGTCTTCCGTGGCTGAAAAAAATTACCTTATATGTAGATACTTTTGGATGTAAATGCGCGACTCAATGCAACATAAACATGATAAAGAAATAAACGTTTGTCAGTTGACGAAATGTGGACGACAACCTCGTAATAAGACTGTCCTTGTGAGTGATTGGCATGAAACAACTGGAAATTGAGTTCTTCTAACTATTACATTTTCTCTAAACTTAGGATTATTCATCGGTATATCTTTTTAATTGGTGTCCATGTTGATTCATATCCACTTGTTTTTATGGCATAAATATTCATTTGTCTTGTTTTTGCACGAAAATTTATTTCATTAAACTCCATCCATAGTTTGTATGTTTTGCTGTCATTCACATAAATCTTTTTAAGTATACCGCTAGAACCGTTAACAAGACCATCATCAGTGTTTATATTTACTGTAATCTTAGAATTTCCATTCACTTTCAATAGTATAATCGTCGATAATCCATAAGACTCTGTTCTTTTCTTCTGTTCAATAAGTTTCAACGAATAATGCTTAACTTCCATACTTACATCGCCTTCCGATATATCTTCTGTTCGTGATTCATAAGCCTTATTCGTATTTTTATTGAGTGATGTGATATTATATTAATCTACATCAGCATTAGTTCAAAAAATTGGATGTTTAATGCATTAGATGGTGCCATGTTTTTTAACCCATTAATTTCACGTGATTTAAATAATGAAATATTTTCGTTTGAACCGTAACCAGAAGCTAAATTATTCGATATAATCGCAAAATGTTTTTCGTATTTCAATCAGTTCGTAAGCTTGGAAGTTATTCCAGATTTGATTTTCAAATAGTATTGCAAACTGATTTTTCGAATAGCTTTTAAAAACAAAATAGTCTTGAATTGGTCTTAGTTGATAAAAGTCTCCAAAGCAAATCACTGAAACTCCAACAAATGGTTTAATTGATCCGAAAATGTCTTGTAAACGAAGACTAATAAATTCGAATTGATAAATACCAACCATTAATATTTCATCGATAATTACCAGTTTTAAATCAATAAAGTTACACATAAGAGTATTTCGTCGATTATGTGATAACTTATAGTATTCATGATTTTGATTAAATATGTCGAATCTTTAGTTTGTTGTGAGTTCTCCTATATTTTATGCTGCTTTTACTGTTGGAGCGCATAAAAGTATTTTCAACATTTTTGGTCGACTTCCGGGTAATATATTTAAGAAACGTAGTTGTGTTTGATATATAGCAATAATTAAGAAGGATTTTCCAACACCTGCGCCAACAATTAATACGTTATAAACAGGATCTGTTTTTTTTATCCAATAAAGCAAATTCATACAATAATTTTGTTGTTTAACATTTAGAGATCACATTAATTCATTATATTCATTGTTTGTTTTTAATTTTAGTGTTAAATACTTTTCCATTTTGCTTGTTGCTGGTTTATCTCTAATATCTTGTGGTAAATTATAACTTGCTTCAGTATTGATAGTATATACGCTATAAGCATGACTTTGCTTATAATCCAATTCTTCGTTTTATATATATTCATTTTCACGTTCTTTAAATTTCTCTTCGAAATCGAAGACATCTTGCTAAAAATATGTATAATTTTCGTTGTTAGATGTTAATATATCTATATTGTTTTGATATTTTAGCTTAATATCTACATTTAGTAATTCATCGATTTCGTTTGTCCATTGAACAAATAGTTTACATTGTTCTCTGATAATAATTGTATTCAACGATTTTGTTATTATACCTTTTAAAACGTATTATTTTTGATTTTATTCGTTTTTCAAAGTTAAACCATTTTCTTTTAACACTAAAAGTTCTTATTTCCAAAATCTCTTCGATAGTATCATCGTTTTCAATTTTCGCAATTGTTTTAATTTTTCTATTGGGAAGTTTAAGAAATCGATTGTCTTTTGCAAAAAATTCAGCTAAACAAATATTTTGTATGGACTCGGGTCTCAATAGATAGTATTCTAAATCCCCTTTTTGATTTATTTCTTTCGATTCAATATCCATTTCTTTTAGTTCTTTCTCGGATTTTACAATTTTATGTCTATCATTAAGTTGTTCAGTATTAATGAAAATGTGTGATCGACTGCAACGAGATAGATCCATGGATAGTGAATGTTAAACTGCTTCCTGTGCTGATATTTCGGATATTTTAAGATACATATCGCCAATTATTCTTTGTCGTTCTTTAATACTATGGTTACCAGCTTTTACTTCTTCAACTTCTTCCTTTAATATTTATGACATACCACGATCTGATTTATTAAGATAGTTAAGTATGTATTGCACACAGCTATAAGCGTCGAGTATGAATTGAATGTCTATGTTGGCTCTGTGCAAATTAAGTATTTGTTTATTATATCCGTTAATTCGAATTTCTTTCAAATCACACTTTATGTAAACCTTTGAATTTTTAATTTTCGTTTGAATGGTATACATCGTAAGTAATATTTAGTTGATGTAAAAACATATTAAATGTCCACTCCGCTAAATTAATTTGCCCTTTTTTATATCTCTTTTCTAAGTTATTTATCGTTTCTTGTATATTGGTATATATGTTTTCAAATTTTTCATTATCTTCAAATTCAATTGGTTCCAGAATTTTCGATGTTGGCATTGGAAACTGCGGATAACTAAATCGACAAATAACCTTTTCTCCTTTGAATTTTAAGCATGATTTATTATGGCCATGTGATTGCAGTTGAATTAATGATTTATCAATTTTACTATTTGTTGTGATGTATGTGTCGATAAAGTTTAAACATGCATGAATTGAGTTAATATTTAGTTTATCGTAGATTGGAGCATCATTTAACCAAAGTAGACAGTGAACGTGAGGACTGCCTCGATGTTGAAACTCAACTCGAATATAAGTATCATTAACTGGATGTTTTTTGAAAGGTCCTTTTGATTGGTGTAAAACATGAAACACTTCACGTATTCTTTTATCAAAATATCATGAACACGTTAAGGGATCTTTACTAATTAGTTCGCATTTATCCTATTAGTCTAAATCGTCTGTTTCTTTTTCAGATATATCTATGTTACGTACTGTTTTCATTAAGATGACAAGTAGCTTTCCAACGTGTTTCCGCCGCGGACAATATGAAGAACAATGTTGGAATACCTAATTGTCGAATCATTGCTAGTACTTCTTTCTTTCTCGATTGCCAGTATGGAGGTGATGCTCGATCAACTTTTAAGAATCGATATCCATCGTTAACTTTGCAAATATTATTGACAAAATCTTTATCCAATAATTGTCCGGCAGTATTTTTGGTCAGTATTTCTACTTTTTCTTAAATGAAGTGAGACCTGCTTCATGATCATTTCTAGCCTTCGCTTATTAAACTTGAAAAATATATTGGCTACGTTACAACAACCTCGGTCAAAAAGTCTTAATTCATATTTACAAATATTGGCATATGATATATGTTTAGTTGTTTGCCTAGGATAACCACATTAGATATTCCGAAATGAGAGTTCTTCAGCGTATTGGTCTCTTAGTAAGAATATTGGATAAAATCCTTCTCCAAGTGCAAAGAAATTGTATTATTATTATCTGAATCCGTCCACAAAGTATCATTAGTTGTAACATTAATTTCTTCTTCAACTTCAATCATATCCTCGAGTAAATTATTTGTTGTTTCATTTGTAATCGTTTCACTTTTTTCATCGAGAGTATCGTTTTTGTCTTCTTCGAAAACAATAAAATTTTCGTTATGATTTGGATGTTCGGTTAACCAGTTATCGGATATT
>JAQGAW010001368.1:0-19594 GCA_034698025.1 Phthiracarus crinitus | reverse complement strand
ACACAAGTAAATAGCTGTTATTTATGCCCATAAAATATAAAAGATAGACTCTTCCATATATGCAGAAAAAGTTGAACAAAAGGGTTAAATCGTATTGAATAGCATTAACATCCGTTTAAAATAAACTGGGATAATTTTAACCCTGTCTATTACGTTGATTTGAAAAAAGTTTAATAAAACATTTTGGAAATAAGCAAATTTTCCATAAATTTTCATAAAGGTATATTGATAAATATATGAGGCATATCTAAAGTATCGAGAAAATTTACTGTATAATTCCAGATTTATTAAAGTTTAAACGAGCGTTGGGGTTATATTTATAACGGTTTACTGCTAAAGTGTTAGTTGATTATGCTATATACATATTTTATATTTCCGTAACAAACAAAATCATTTAAATGACTTTTATATGAGTTATCTTTACATCTACTGTATGATTAACGCTAATAATGAATAACTTATAACTAATGTAAGGTGTTGGCTATGCCGCACTTGTATGTTACGACTCGAAATGTAAAGAATAAAGTTTTCATCTAATTATATGTAAATTACTAATAAACAATATAAATATTATATTTATATGATATATACGAATAAGTTTTAATTAACAATTATTACACTCGACTCGAACTGATTCTTATAATATCCATTGCATAATATATCTTAAATGGTTTTTCAGTTTTCTCGGTTTCGTATTTTTTAGTTTTTAACCAATTAGCCATTGCATTATTGTCAAAATAGTTTGGAAGTTTGTATCCACTTCTCGGATCAATTCCTAAATCATTTAATTTATTATTGCATAAATTCTGATCTGAATTTAATATATTATTATGCGTCGAAGCCTGTTTTACAGCATAATTCTTCTCCTTCATAAATAGTTCTTTATTAAAAGAACACGCAGTATCGTTAAATTGCGGGAGTCTTTTTGGCTCCATTTCGTAAGGTCGAAGTGTACATGAACTTACATTGTGTTCATTAAATAAATAATAACTACAACGTATGCAAGTTTGTTGGTCATGAGAGCACTCATCGTTGTCTGTATTAACATAAAAACATTGTACACAATATGGCAAATTCGGTAACAATACTGACGCTTCACAAACTAAGGCATTTAATGCATTAATAGCCTCCATTCTCCGTTCAATAGTTCCAACTAACAGGAACCAAACATACAAACGCGTATCTGAGTTATCGTATTCGCACATAACTTCAAAATCTCTGCATCGGTCAACAATTGAATTAATTTTCTTTTTGTCTGAAATTTAAATGTATTTATGATTGAATGAATTGTTTATTTCTGATCAGAAATAAATATTACCGCAAAAATTTTTATTAGAAACTCAGTTCTATTAGTTAAAGGCGAAGCTCTCGAAACAATTACTTTTCCCTTTTTATTCAATTTTCGTCCGCTACCAGAACTTTTCCCAGATCCATAACCGCCTGATGTCGTGTCAAAGTAATCCATATCTTCATCCATAATCTCAGGTTCTGCTATGGTATATTTTGACGAATCAATATGTACTGGAATACTAGGTGTTCCCCAATCAAAACTTTCATCCATTATGTTCTTTTAATTATATTCATTAATGATTTAAATTTAATTCTGATCAGAAATAATTTTTAAATACGTATGCGATATCTTTTAAATTTAAACTTATGAATACTTTAATTGCAATAAGTTTATTAATTTTATTTTAGATTCACTTAAATTGTGGCTCTTTTTATTGTTAATGGTATCATATTTTAGAATAAACTTTAAAATATTCTAGTTTTTTAATCATTTATCATTATTAATACAGATTAGTATTAAAATAAATCAAACAAATTTCTTTTGTAAATAATTAATTTTATTCAGACTTAATCTCATACCAGTTTAACCAAAAACAGTATTCTTTATGAAATAATTTAAACAAATGTCTCTTTTTCATTATTTGACTTTTCTCGAGAAGTAACTTTAATAGCAAAATCAGGGATGTGTAGAGTCCAAGCCTCCTTATCTAATTTATCCAATTTATATTCTGTGCCCCAAGAATTAGCTAACATTTCCATTGCATTATAAAATCTATGTTTGTTTCGTTGAGCACCATATGAATCTCCTTCACCTTTCGTCTTATACCAGGATTCGAACTGTGCCTCAGATACCTGTACCACACAGTTCTTGTCATTAAACCATACTCGCCTATTGTCTGCCATTTACTGCATTTAAAATTTTATAAATAATTAATTTTAAAAGATTTCGCATATTATTTTGAAGATACAGACAAATTTTGATACTTATATATAGTGATATTAATTCAGATCAGAATTAAGTCTGAAAATTAAAACCTGAAGTATATATAAATCATTTCAGATCAGAAATGAATTTATGTTATCATATCATACGGTATATCACATCACATCACATCACATCATTTCATTTCATATCATATCATATCATATCATATCATATCATTTCATATCATATCATATCATATATCGTTTAAAATATAAAATTGAAAATATATTATATTATATATGTTTGAATGGTTGCAATATCTTCCGTTCAATCGATAAATAATCGTTTATTATTCGAACCAATATATTCGAGTTTGAATCACAGCTCAATTAAAAAATTTCCGAAACTCAAGAAATAGTGTTTTTGAAGCTTGAATGCTAAATATTAGATATAATTGTGATTAACATTACAGATCAATGAAATTCAAACATACGTACGTTTAAATCGATTTTATTTGTTAAATTTGCTTACTCTTCTTAATGATATATCTACTTAATATGCGTTCAATTAAAGCCAAATTACTATATATTTATTATTATCGTTTAATAAAAATTTAAAATATATTATATTATATACGTTTGAATGGTTGCGATAAAATCTTTCGTTCAATCGATAGATAATCGTTTATTATTCGAACCAATATATTCGAGTTTGAATCACAGCTCAATCAAAAAATTTTCAAATACAAATTGATTACTAAATATTAGATATAATAATGATTTACAATACAGATCAGTATTGAAATTCAATCAATCCTGTATTTATAATTATATATCTATCGAGTTGACACGTTTTTGCCCAACAATTAAGTAAAAACCAATAAAATCGGTAATTGTTATGATTACGAATGTGACACGAATTTCAATGATCACTAAACTACACTGTAATATAACGCATATACACTCAAAATGCAAATGAATGTTAAAATTCGAACATAAAATACGTTTTGAATTTTAACATTTAAACACTTGCTTTGAATGTTAACATTCGTTTGTTTTTATTTCTAAAATTCATTTATATTTTGAAATTCAATGTTTTTTAACAGTTGTCATTTGATGACAAAATCATATTTCAATGCATTAACAAACAATGGAAACAATCGGTATTTAAACGACAATATCGGTTATGTGTTGTACAGCCGGTATGGCATCATGATTCTGGTATTATATTATTTAATGAATTATCGATTTATAAAATGATTAAATATTTTGAACAAAATTCGGAAAAAGTTAATAAAGTTATTGAGAATGTTTTGAAAATGTGTTCAGGTATTACAAGAATTACATTCATCCATAAAATCGACAAAAATATATTACAAACTATTATTAATAATTGTAAACAATTGACATCTGTTATATTCGATTACATTGATTATTATAGTGTCAAAACTATTAATTATTTGGGAGAAAAGTGTGGCAATAATTTGAAGAGTATTGAGATTAGCGGTCGCAATGATGGAACGAAATTACAACAAATAATTAAGTTTTGCCCTAATATATTGCGAATTAAAAATTGTGATGTCTTTGATCTAACATTAAATGATCACGTGTTTACTAAACTTTGTGAAGTAAAAGCTCTTAAAGGATGCCATAAATTGGAATTATTTGATATATTTGTTAATAGATATGCAAACACTTTAAGAGTATTTGAATTAGTGATCGATAAAAATTTAAGCGTTGACATTCAAAATAAACTAATAAAACAAATATCACGTTTAAACAAATTAACAAAATTTAAGATAACGATAAAAATATTAGAAGGTTTGGAAAGTTTGTTTATTTTGGAAAGTTTAGTAAATATTGGCCAGAAATGTAAAGATATTCAGTGTTTAACAATTGAATATAATTCATATGCTTTATTATTTAATAACGATGAAATATTACAGAAACTATCGTATGGTATTATCGATTCAATTCAATCATTCAAACAATTATCTCATTTAAAATTATTCATTCCTCATAATTATGGCGACAACAATAATAATTACAACTTCAATGCAAGTTTATTCAAACAATGCATTCATTTAACTAATATTAACATCAGAGCTACGATTAATGATTCATTTTTTAATGATATTCATATATATTTTCCGAAATTAAAAGTTATGAAAATTCTAACAAATAAATCATTAACCGATGCATCGATGAATAGTTTGGCAAAATTAAAACATATCACTTCAATCAAAGTTTTAACTAGTGATGACGTTTCTCTTATTACCTCCAATGGTATCAATGAAGTAATAAATAATTGCGTTCATATCAAATCTCTAACACTTAAACCACAACCAAACATTGAATTTAAATCTTTAATTGAAATCTCGAGGAAATCGAATTAATTTCAATAATAGGTAATTTGTACAGAATGGCAAATGACTTGATTATACTAACCTATCACTTGTCGATTATATTAACCTATCGCTGAATAGGCATCTTATTGAAAGGTCAATGATTAATAAATAATATATAAAAAACATTTAAATAAACGCTGACCTAAAAAAATATTGTATGTTTATTATTCATTTTAATTATTTTTTCATTCTAAACTTTATAGATTTTAATCAATAAATTTTGAGTAAAATTTAATGTATATTTCGATTTAATAAATAAAGATTGTTGCAAATTTTATCTGCTGATAAAAATAAGTAAATTTTAACGGAGCGATAATACGTTAAAAATTAAAATATTAGATTCATTAGTTTACGTTAACCATAACTTAATAGAAAGTGAGTGCTTATTATGTTTTGTTATTGTTTAAAAAAGAATAGGACATAAAATAGTAAGTTAGCATTAGGTGTTAGGTTCTAGTACTCAAACAGTAATAATATAGATTTAGTAATGATTAATAAAAAGCATTTATTTTTATATGGACGGAAGATTTTCGAATTACCTTTCGATTGCTTTACTCTAAAATTACTTAAGTGCGAATTAAAAAATAACGCTTACGAATGCATAATAATATTGAACTCTACTGTTATTGCGCGATAATACGTAAAATTATTAAAAACAAACCAACAAAGTGTTAGACTAGCAAAACAGGTAAAAAATATATTGATATACAGTATATATATAACAGTTATAAATTCTAATACATAAAACAAAGATCGTTGTCAGCGGTAAAAGTCGGTGAACAACCATTTACTCGTATCGCTAACGTTATGCGTACTAATTATCATTGGTTTTCGTTTGCGTACGTTTGATACTCTTCGTCGCTATGCGTAAGCAAAATAAACAGATTCTCGAAATAAAACTTAAACAAAAGCCACGGACAGAACACGTAAACCAATAGAAAAGCGATAATAAAAATGCAAGCGTTTCGCTGGCGAATCAGATTCAAAATGATCTGCTGCTGAACCTCCATATCCTTCCGAATATCTTTCCAACAGTTATGCGTTCGCATCTCCTCTCTGGCCATCATCTTCTCGCAGCCCATCTCACACTTCAACATCTTCTTCGGGTTATAATAGCTATAATTATTATAATTATTACAAAGTTTCATAAACTTAAACATTTACCGTACAATTTAAGTGTGTTATATGGAACTAAATATTTTTTTTGTTATTTAGTTATGAAATTATGAAATTACTAACGGTTTAAATGTGTTAAAAATATAATAATTAACAGCTAAAAAATATACAAAATATATAATTAAGAGTTTTTAATTTTTTTTAAAAATTAACAATAGTCAAATAATAAAAACTTTTTATTGTAAAATTAATTAAATTACACTTTTCTAATCAGTGCAGTCGCATATAGTACTACTCAGTCGCGCTTTTAGACATATAGAGCTCTATTGTATATCATAGCGGTTGCAGTCAAGACCAAGCGTCAGTTTGTCTGTGTCGGTCTGTTTGATGTCAACTCATAGATGTCCAGGTCCGAGTCTTTCGGGTCTTTACCAAAGACTCGGACCTGGACTCACAAGCTTGATTTAGGACTTGGACTTCTATAAATTTTTTTGGACTCGGACCCGGACCTGGCACCTCTATATACCTATTTTTTTCTTTTTTTTACATCTGATAAATTGTTAATAAAATGTAAAAAATGTTAATTGAAAGGAAAAGTCTTTACGAACACAAAAACAATAGTGATAAACTAAAAATTGAGGGACGCGAACGCTCAAAAACACGCGATATTCCGAGCTTTAGGCTCATAATTATTGTTTTTTCGTACATTTATAGTTTAAACTCTTAAAAAGTTTAATAGAGTTGTGAACTCTAATGTGTTTTTATGAATAAATAATTTTCAAGCTGTTTGACAGCAAATGTTTTTCAAATGTCTCAGTCATTATTACTAATTGTTTTTTTTATTACCAATTTTGTACTAAAAAATTGAAATTTAGCCTCAATTTACATTGAGCTTAGGTTCTGTTCAGTCGAGTGTTTTACACGTGTCGTAAAAATATAAAAATAGTTTTCGAAATAAATACATGTATTTTGATTAATAAAATATTCATTTTATTTGCAATTAATTCTCTATTTATTTAATTTAATTCGGATCATGAAAGAAGTGGTCGTTCGATAAATTAAGTATAGTACGAAAGAAGTGTTAAGAAATATAATTAAGCAATCTGTAGAATTGTATGTGAGTTAATGCATGTGTTAATGAAATTCAGTGATTCTCGAAATTGGTTATTGGGTTCCATTCTGTAATACACATTTGATTGTCTTCGCTGATAACGAGATCCCGGTGTTGTATACACCCCCAGGCAAGTGTATGGTCGGTTCTGGTATCGCATAAGTCCTGATCTATAGCTCCCTTCAAAATTGTAATGTAAAAATTTTTTAAAATGAAGTTTAAACTTATATTTGATCGAAAAAGTATATATTATATATAAAAACGACGTCCGAGTCCAGGTCCGGGTCTTTTACCATAAGACTCGGACCTAGACTCGGACTCATGATGCTTAAACCTAGACTCGGACCTATTTGAATATTAAAGACTCGGACCCGGACCTCAAAAGACTCGATTCCCGAGTCCGGGTCCGAGTCCCGGGTTAACTTTTGGACATCTATATGTCAACTTATTTAATTTCTTTCGTTTTATTAAAATATATCAAAACAATGTGATCGATAATAATACTCGTCAAACTATTTTTTAGTTACTTAATACGTTAAAAGGTTTGCGCTTTAATATCGATCACATTGTTTTAACCCATAACAGTCCCGCCATTGTGGCGCCTGGTCTTAACTACAACAGCTACGATTCTAGTATTATAATTGTTTTGGTGAAAAACCTTTGGTTATACTGGTGATCGCTGCCACCTTAAGTGGAGACATCTGCCGTATCATTACAATTAATCTTTTAAATTTACTATAATAATTACAATTAACTCTAAAAATATGTTTTAGATATAAATACAGCTTTACATTAAAATGATAAATACTTCCAAAATCAAAAAATCCCAAATTATTAGTAAGTTATGGTTTTATTTACAATAATCATAATTGCCATTGAAATACTTTGAAACCCTGCTGTTGCCATAGAAATATCAGCTATACTATCAACGGTGGCTGCGATCACCAGTATAACCAAACCTTTAATATGACGTTTGTGAGCGCCATCTCATAAGCGAATATGAAAATAAGATTCCGTTTTAATAAGTATTGCGCTATAGATTGCGCATCTGATTCAGCTCTCAATTGCTATGAATTGTTTACCAAATTTATTTAACTATTATGTCAGATATAATAAACGAAATATTGTGGACAATTATTAGAAGTGATAACTTATCGCAATTCATATCAAATTCATATAAACGCATTGATTAATGTTAATTATGTAATAACGCGTTACATCTGTGCTCATATTTGCAAACAAAACATAAATTTTATCGTATGTGAACGCCATTAACAGATCTTATTGGACGCCATTGATGTTAACTTACACTAATTCTAATTTAATTGCTATCCATTTACTTGTTAATAACGGCGTGATTATGAATCTGCTAAACAAACAAGTAATGGACTGCTTTAACGGTTTGTAAAGTTTTTATATATTTTAATTTAGTAATACTGTATTTAGTATTTTGATAACTGTAAGAGAAAGCCATTTACAAACAATGATTTACCTATTAATTATAATAGCGTATGGATGACTAAAAGCAATTTAAATCGTACGCCACATCACATCACATGACACCACACTTCACTTTCACTTTCACTAAATTAAGATTTGTGTGTGTTTTGGAAAACTGAATATTCGCGATGAACAGTATTCGTGAGGAATCAAGCATTCACTGAATCCTATCGATATTTGTCTAAACACTACCCATCGATCGCGAACAAGCATTTTGATTGTTTAAAACAAAACAAATAATAATTTAGTTTTGCAATTTATTTCAAAACAAGAAAATTTATTTGCGTTATATATTTAGGTCGTAATGATTATTAGATGACGCGAACTATTTCGATGAATTACCAGTTTAGGAACAATGATAGCTATTCATTCGCTACAGAATTACTTCATTACACCACATGTGATATTTATTATAAACATTATAAAAATTGATGTGCATTTCTTGTTTAAAGTACATTTTAAGTACATTAATAATTCAGTTCATAGAGTTTTCTTGTTTTATTTAATTTCCAGTCAATTAGACATAAACTTAGAATAATATCCAAAGCTTAAAAAATAGCAATAAATGTATGTAAAACTAGTATTCCTAAAAATTGCATTAAAATTTAAAATTAATATTAAAATTGCTTTAAAAACTCGCGAGAATAGAAATAAAATAACGAAATTAATTAATCTGAGTTTGTTTAATTTAGTTTTATAAATGTTATCGAAAGTTTATGACAGATTTGTTTGTACGTAATAAACAATCGGTCCCTTAAATCACATGTGCGTTTGAAGATCAATGTTTTCGCTAAATAAATTTTGTTTTTATTTGAAAATGCGTTTAATCTAATTATTTGTTTTTATGTGATATTTTTAGTGCAATACCTAAACAATAGTGAGAATAATTACGTTAAATACATGTAGTGATGCGTTACAAACTAAACAAATATTGTATTTCCTTTTTATTCCTTATTATTTATGTTTGAATTTTTACGATCATTAAAATAAAAGTATATATTAAATACTTTCGCACAAAACTTATTTCATTGTAATTATAGATGTTTTCTTTCAAATGTACTTTAATTTATAGCGTAAGATAACACGAAAATGAAAACTTGATACCGAGTTTATAATGAGTTTCTGAAATCATCGAAATAAATGATGCATTCATTATCAGTATTTCAATCATTAGCCTAATAATTAAAAGCGAAGGACACTGCGATAAACATCGCACCAAAAGCTATGAATAACAACATATTTTATAAGCGTTTGAAACTGTTTTATTGCTCGTTTAACCAGCGGTTGATTCGTCGCGTTTCACATAAATCATTCATTGCTATGTCTTCTCCAGTGTCTGCTCGTATCACACAAAATGGTTATAACTCTTCGCTGCGTAAACAACACTCCGATAGTTCTTTGAATTTGTATGACGAAAATCAGGTTATCATTCAGTTATTTATTAGAATAACGTTTTTCTAATTCATAAATTTAATATATATTTCTACAGAACTACGAATCAAATTACAAGGAAGCGATCGCTGCGTTAAATGGATTGCAATCAAACGCCCAAAACATTAAAGAAGCGATAGTCAGAGAAAGAGGCAGTAATTCGTCGCAATCTCTTGTGAAGACGCGTTACTTTTTATCGCTATTAAACATAACCGACGATCAGTTGAACAGTTTGAATGTGATTCACGTTTCGGGAACCAAAGGCAAAGGATCGACGTGTGCTTTCGCTGATAGTATTTTACGTCGTTTGGGATATCGAACCGGGTTTTACTCTTCACCGCATTTAGTTGCGGCGCGCGAAAGGATTCGTATAAATGGCGAACCATTGTCTGAGAATAAGTTTGCGTCATATTTTTGGTCGGTTTATAATCAAATCGAGCAAACAAAGGATGCCGAGTCTGGAATGCCTGCGTATTTTAATTTTCTCACTTTAATGGCATTTAAAGTATTTCTGGAGGAGAGAGTGGACGCAACCATATTAGAAGTAGGCATCGGTGGAGAGTATGACTGCACTAATGTTGTTCCCAAACCAATAGTTACTGGCGTGACGTCATTAGGCTTCGATCACTGCAAACTGCTTGGCGATACTATCGAGAAGATTGCGTGGCAAAAGGCGGGCATTTTTAAGGAAAAGGTTTGCGCGTTTACTGTTCATCAAACACCTGCAGCGATGAGAGTATTGAGATCGAGAGCCAACGAGAAGAAGTGTTCGCTGCATGTGTGTCCGTCACTCTCGCTTTATCCTCAAAGAACACCGATTCAACTTGGAATCAGAGGTAATCTATTGTTTTATTATTAGTCTACATTTGTGGCGTCATTTTTGATAATATTTATATTAATTTACATTTTGCGCGATTAGATTATTTTTTTATAACATTATTATTCGCTTATTTTCTATTTGTGTTATAAAAATCTCTAAAATTATATCTATCGAAGTGAAGTAAATTTAACGTTATCGTACTTTTATTTAACGTTAGTTTAGGTTAAACACCTATTCGAACCTATAGCTTACTTTTTAGAATACACGATCATAACTCTTCGAGTTGAATCCATTGATAAAGGGAAGCGCAAATATATCAAAATGGTATCTTAATATATAAGTCTCAAAGTTTGTCTGTTTGTATGTGATTCCCTTTATATGCTCCTCCCCTGTGGGCCCACCCTCTCGAGACATTATTCAGCTCAATGAGAAGGGATCAAATGGAGGGTATGGGTGGGTCGGGGTTGGGTTTGGATAGTTATTGGTAGGGTCGGTATGGGGTATGTCTATATCGGGATGTGTCGGGAAGTAGTTATAAATGTTCAGGTTTGGTTCGAGCCATGAAAGTTGGGAAATGTTTTGTTCATGTTCGGGATGGAATCGGAAATGTTACAGTTTTAAAAATATTTTATTTTTAAATAATTATTTTACATTATTTCTTTATTGCTTTTTTTCTATATGTTTAAAACTTCCAACGATCGCAAACATTAATTAAGAATGTTTTGAATAAATATTTAAAAACATTTTTTTAATTCATTAAATACTATACTGATATAACTTTAGAAATTGCAAAATAATTTTGTCATATCAGGTGAAGTACAAAAATTAAACGCTTCGTTAGCGCTTCAGTTGACAAACGCGTGGAGAAATCGATTGGTGGATCGAAAGTATTTGGTTCCATCACTGATCACAAACGAAGGCACAGTCGCCGACGTTTTTCCGTTGAATAAGAGTACTTTGGACGGTCTGTCGTTGTGTTGGTGGCCCGGAAGGTGTCAAATGATTAGGAAAGATAACATAATATACTTTCTTGACGGCGCGCATACTGACGAATCGATGGCTCATTGCGCCAAATGGTTCAAAGAACAGTCACAGAAGTTAATGACTTTTAAAAAATTGATTCGCATTTTAATATTTAACTGTACCGGTGAACGACAACCGGAAACGCTTTTGAGTAAAATCGACGTTAAGTTCGATGTGGCAATATTTTGTCCAAATCGTATCGCATACCAAAAAGACGTGTCTTCAGATCAAAGTAATTTTACAGTTACGCCCGAAAAAGAGATGGATGTCGTGACGAAGAACGCCGACGCGTGGCTTTCGCTTAATGAAAAAGCGAATTGTGTTAAATTGCCCACTATTTCCGATGCTATTAAATACATAACTTTGTACGAAAAGGATAAGCCATCGCCGATACACGTGTTGGTCGCTGGAAGTGTGCATCTCGTGGGCGGTGTGCTCGGCATTATTGATCCGAAGTTAATTGCACCTCAAAGTTTCGCTTAGCAATACTAGAATAGGCATTAAAGGCATTATAAGCATATTTTTTATAAATCATAAAAATTGGGGCCAATAATCATATTTGTTATTTAAATCATTTAAGCTATGATACTGTTGTTAATGTTGTTGATAATCAATATTGAAATGTTTTTTATTTTTATGAATGAAAGTATTTATCGGTATGATATAAACGGGAATAAAGAAGTATTTATTTTTTCTTTACGTGTGGTTTATTTTTAATAAATTATTTTTAATAACGTCAAATATAATTACATGAAAAGTCAGAATACTTTGAAAAATGATCATAAGTATCTTTCATAATATATAAATAAGTCAGTTTTGTTTGTTATTCAAATTAAAATGTTAAACGTTATCAATTTTTATATTAAAACTTTATCCCAATCCTTAAAACTCCATTTCAAAGTGAAATTTCCATGTGTTAAATCTATATTAAGATTCTTAATGGTTAAAACACCTAAAAGTGAATTGAAAATTAAGTCATTGTCGTGAATATTTGAATCTTTATCGTTGGTTGACGTTTGATTAATACCACCGATAGGTTTTCTTATTAAACCATAGATCTTAATAGTGTCAACTTTGGTCGAGATTGTCGGATGATCTTTAGTGATCCAATCGTTATTAACCATTAAATTAATTGTAAAACTATTTATATCAGCATAAAAATGACTTAAAAGATGATTATCGTCGAGAGTGTCGCCGCTTATTCCGTCATCAATAAACAGATCGCCTTCCGCTTCACTGCTAGTATTTAATGCAGTGATTAACGTGAAATTGTTTAAACGCGATACTCGAGTATTCTCGCTCGGAATTTGTGTCGGAATTATGAAACCACCCCTCAAGTGAAGATTTATATGATCCTCAACCGCAGACAAATCGTGATAACTTCCTTCTTTGGTGGAATTAACAAGTCTACGGCCACTGTAATAGTCGTACCAAACTCCTGGTGGGAAATAAGAGCGCACACTCTTAACGCCGAACTCAGTGACCGGCGATACCATTAGACCGCTTCCCCACATGAACTGATCGTCCACTTTGTACGTTCTTCTGTCGTCGGAAAATTCGAAAAATAATGGCTTCACTACCATTTCGTTCCATTTCACAGATTTATAAAATTGGGTATAAAAATAAGGTAATAACCGATATCTGATCATTAAAGCGTTTCTTATTGTGCCAAACGCTTGCTTGTCGTTGTATTGTTCTTCCAAAGAAATTGGATCCGTTAAGTGTTGCTTATAATCTCGATTTGATATCATCAATGGTTGCATTGAAGCCAATTGATACCAACGTATGCACAATTCGCCATCAGTGGCATTACCAGTATATCCGCAAACTGGAAATCCTGTTAATGGTATGCCAGACATACTGAACTCAAGCATCTGTATAACAGATTGTTTCAACATATCCCAATTTGCGGGCATATTTCCGCCCCAATGACCTGCGAATTGTCCGCTTCCGGTGAAAGTGGACAAACTTATAATTAATTTACGACGAGAATCATGAATACTAATCGCTTCTTTTAATCGTCTTGAGTGCATATACCCATAAAGATTATGAACAGCTAAGTTCGACACATTAGTGCCCATCGAATCCGTGTAATTCAATTCCATGCATGGCGTAAATTCGTTCAGTTCTGAATAATAGTTTTTATTCCATTGATACCTGTCTGCAGTGCAAGTCTTATTGCTTATATCTAATGGTGTATTCAATGCAAGTATAAAACCATCGCTATTCACTATATTTGTGGAAAGTTCTGCCGCCAAATAAGTTTTTGAGTCTAAGTCATAATAATTGGGATAATGCACGGTATGATTGGTTATGTTTGCGCATTGATCGCCAGATTGTTTGAGCCACGAGAGATATCCCTCATATTCAGTGTTTGCACTATTTTTTAAATAGTGTGTCTGCCAATAAGATTTATGATCAATAGGGAAATCTTTGAAAATATGTGGCACGTGAACCATAGTGGTGTACAAAGAATGTTTCTTTATAATTGCATGATATTTTTCTAGCGTAACACTACTATTAGACGAAAATTTATAAGAAAAAGCATTCCCACAATCGGACTCAACTGGTACTGAATTATTTTTCAATTTTTGCAAAAGAGTGTCCAAAGCTTCGGTATCAAAATGTTTATCGCATACTGCGCGACATAAGTGAAAACCAAGCGCCCAATAAGGAGGAAGTAATGGCTTTTTTATTAAGTGATAAAGTTGTTTAATAACATCTTGAGGTTTTGGTCCCATAAAGAAATGAAAGTTTAACTCTCCTCCCACTGTCCTGAATGTTACACTCGGTATACTATTTGTGGACACTTGAATGGGAAACGAATTTACGAGGAAAACTCCGAAAGCATTTCCGTTATTTGCGTCCATTGCCATGTAAAATGGATGCGAAGAAAACCAATTTGTCTGATTAGACGTCAAATTCATGTGTTGCTTATTAAATATTTGCCAGTCTTGAGGATACGAGAAATTGTGCTTAAATGTTTTAGATGGCGATTGTCCCAAACCATAAAATAAATCATTTGGCAATAATGTGGTGATTTCGATATAATTATCGGTATATATAAATGGAGAATGGGTTCCAACGTTAAAAATTAATCCGTTTGTGTCTCTTCTCCTTATATTAAGCGCGAAATCATTGCTCTCTGTTTTTGGCCATTCTATTATCGCATTGCTCTGAAAACTTTCATCAATGATCGGCGATACTGAATCCCAATCATAATCCAAAAATTTGTTTAAATAACCAGTAGACGATGGCGTGTCTGCGGGCGCTATTTTTATGCTAAAATGATCTTTAGAAAAGTGCACTAAACTGAAACTCAATCTTTCGATTACTTTCGGACTTTTAATCGAACTGTTATGCGTGTTATCGACATATGCGGGCAACGCATCGGAGTTCACAACCAAATTAATTGACGATGAATTACTGGATGACCTTTCAATCCTATAACCCGGCAATTTAGTGCTCGCATTCGTCATTACAGCGTAATGACACTTAATTTGGTCGTCATTCGCGTCATAATCCCAACAACAGGTTTTAGTGAGTTTACATTCGTTAATATCGCTACTGTTTTGGATCGAATTTGGTTTGTTGGGAAAACAGCTGTACCTCAAGTCGGTTTCCACCGAACAACAGTCGACGTGAAGTTTCCATACCTGTTGCCAAATAAAAGGCGTTCCGATGCCGATAAACGCGCACAAAATTAAAACTAAAACAATTTGAACTTTTGTATTATACAATACGTATTCCCAACATTTAGGCTCATTTATTAATAATGGTTCCTCTGATTGATCTTTCATTGTTAGAAATTTGTTTTTAAATTGAAAATCCTATTGACTAATGCGCTTTGAAACGCATTGTATTTTAAAGGTTAGCTTAAGACTTAACGACACAAGTATTTCTCTTTAGTTACGGAATTTTTCTTTGATAACATAAGAGATAAAATACTCTCCAATACAGTGATTAGAAATTGCATTATGAAATACGACGTTTAAAGCTTATTAATTAGAAATATAACTAGTTATTTCTGTTATTTAAATCACTGCGTGTCATCTATTAATGAATCATAAATTTATTAAATTGCGATAAACAATATATACAGGTTTCGATTAAAAATTCCATAGAAAATAGTAAATTGATTTAAATTTTATGACATTCAGCACAAGTCAGAACTGAATATAAGTGCAGGTAATTATAGAGATAATGATTTTAAAAAGAATTTCGTTTTGAATGTAAAACAATAATAAAACAATATAAGTGGTCAACAAAAATCATAATCAGATTAAAAAAATTCGTTTAAAAAAATTTTCAAATATTAAAAAAATCAATAAATAAAAATAAGAATCAAAATGATTATAAATCACGAGTGGAAGCTCTTCTTTCCGCTTGTTTAGTAGCAATCCTTAGCTCAACCATCTTTCCGTGATCCATATCATCGATGTCCATAAACGCATACACTTCCGGTTTGATTCTTCCCATAACCACGTTAAGCCTCAATTCTCGGTAATCGGTGTCATTTAGAAATCCTGAACAGAGCGTTACTTGATTTCTATAATCGCGGTTACAACTCTTGAACTTTTTGAAAATACATGCTTCGATACGTTGTGCGGTCGCTATAGGATTGTAAGCGCCTTGCGGTACATTGCCGTTCGTTAACGCGTTCAACAGCATTGTTCGGTGCATATTCCGTATATAGTGTTCAGCGTTGAATCGCTCTCCAGCGCTATTAACCGTCATTTTATTATTTGGATCGGAAATGCACTCAAAGTTAAGTGCAGTGCGACTGTGAAGCGATCGATTCAATGCAATCTCAGTGCTTCTGCCTCGAGCTCGAGCTCGATTTCCGTCCATTCGTGTACTCGAATAATTAGATCCGTAATTAGATTTCTCTCTAATTATCTTCTTTTTATGATAAACTGGAGATATTTTCGGCGATAAAATTTTAACTGAAGAAGAACCAGCAGCTGATTCTCGACTCTGCGGAGAGATTTGAATTTCTGCCAATGATGTCACTGAATCTGGTTTTGGTGAAACTATTAAATTGGTTTCCGTTTGCTTTGAACATATCGCTAGTACTTCTGTTTGCGGTATTTGTTGAGTTTGCTGTGTTTGCTGTGTTTGCTGTGTTTGCTGTGTTTGCTGTGTTTGCTGTGTTTGCTGTGTTTGCTGTGGTGAACGTATCGCTGTTTGAGTTGCGCTCTTAATTTTAGGCGCTGGAGAATCATCGATAGTAATCACTTCAATTCGCGGCTTCTTTTTAGCGCTCTCTTCCGATTTTTTCTGTTTGTCATCGTCACAGCCAATACAGCGTTTTACCATCCATTCAATCGTTTCTTTGTCCATTTTAAAAATTTATAGTCTGTTTCATACACTTTCAAATATTTAGAAATGAATTTATACTAATATTGGCAGATAACGAAATTTACAATTACGGTATTAACGAATATTTAAATCAGTGCTATGTATTTACACGGTTAGTGTGAAGTTTGATTCATTTATGTGTCACATTTAAAGATTAGTTCGTAATTAATAAAGTTTGAGAGTAATAATTATTAATACTATCGCTAAAATTACATGAAATCACTATTGAAAAAAGTTCGGAAAATAATGTGAAAGTTTAATTAAACTATTAGATTGTAGCTATAAACTAATACTGTACTTTGAACTATCGTTATTGTATAATTCAGTTCAAAATTTCGCATTTAAAAAATTCAACTTTGGTTAAAACTGAGCGTATATAATAAAAAATAGTATGTATCGCGTTATCCAGTTCTGAGTATTGAATAAAGGGTTTGACCTGTAGATTGTCTGTTAATGTTTTATTTAGAGAGACGCACATAAGAGTTTATACTATTTTCATATTCGCTTACATTACGCAAACATTTGTTTGTCAGTTCAACCATTTGGTTATATTATCATTTTAGTATCATTTATATACAATAGTTTGTCACCATTTATTTTATAAATTAAAATTTGTATAAAATTACATATTCTTTAATAATTTCTTAAATATTTTTAATCAAAAAAGTTTTAAGATAAACTAAATACTAGCATACAGTACTAGTACAATATATTTACAATTTATTAATTTATTATACAGTATAAAAAATAAATTATTATTTGCTCAAATTCTTAAAATTATTCTTTAAAGTATTTAAAAAGGAGTCTGAAAAATAATTCTTTAAATTAAGTTTGAAAAAAGAGAAATTGATTTTGATTTGATTTGATTTGATTGTCGGACAATCAAATCACTTAATAACTTGTTGAAACTCTTAACTGTTGGACAGTAATCAGTAATAGATAGTAATAGTAATGGCAGACGAAAAGAAAAATAATAATAATAATAATAATAATAGGCAAAAGTGAATGTTATCATAGCTTTAAGCCAACAAAATAGAGGTCGAAAACGGGTCCCGCGGGAAGCGGGAGGGAGTGGGAATACTTGAAAAATGCGCGGGATGGGAGGGAGTGGGAATAGGCTAAAAATATGCGGGAAATTGCGGGAATCCCGCATCGCTTTTATTCCCGCAAACCGATTATATTAATATATTTATATTTAAATTCGACGAGTTTTTAGGACCCCTATAATTATTCCACCTAATTTTGATTTTTAAAAGAGTATATATTTAATATACTTTTATTATTTCAAATTGTTTGTCAACCATGCAATTCATATTTATCTAATTAGATTTATATATAGCATTTTATGAATTTTCCTAAAGGATTTTTATGTTTTTAGTAGAATTTGCGGGAACTGCGGGACGGGAGCGGCGGGAACGCTAATTTTACCTCTGCGGGAGTGGGTCCCGCGGGAATTGAGTAAAATTTTGCGGGAGGGAGTGGGAGTCAAAAATAGAAATTTTTCGACCTCTAGTAGCACATAATAGATGCAATTATAGTTTGCACAAATTTGAATGTCAAAATTGAATACCGTATATTTGGGTATAAAAAGGGTTAGTATTTTCAACACAAAGTTAATAGGAACTGTACCCGAATTTAAACACTTTAATCCGCTATTAAAATTATGATTACAAAATTTTGTCTATTTTTTTCGCATTGCTCGGACAAAGATCTAAAACTTTCCTATTTATTTTGTTGGCCAGAATATCTATATAGAAATCTCAGCCATGAAATTATACGGTATAGAGAAAATGACATACGGCTAAAAAATCATTTTAAATGAAGAAAAATTTAAAAAATTCAGTGATTCTAAGTTTAAAAGTATTAACACTTATTATTACTTTCAATATACTTTTCGATTTGTTTTATCGATATCTGCTTCTTTGGGATTAATACCGATTAATTTGTAATTTAAACAATTATCTATAAAATATATGGCATAAATCAGTTGTTATAATAACGTTAATATTTGCTACATTATTACAAACAATTTTAAATTCACATAAATTTTTCGTTTTTTAAAATGTTTCACAATGTCCAGTAAATATTGCTATCAGTGAAATCAATATACAAAATGATATCAATAAACATTTATTGAGGAGAATATATATATAATTGAATATTTTTGAAATAACTTTCATCCGAATAATAGTAATGCAAACATAAATATTTTAATTTTAACGAATTTCTAAGTAAAGTTTTCGTTTAAAATATTGTAAACTTATTTAACAGTTTATGTCTAAAAATATGAAAAAATGAGCTATTTATTAAACATTCTATTGTAGAATAGAGTAAATTATTAATAAATAGTCAATAAACTAAAAATTACTTTTCTATTTTTATAATCAATATATTCTTCAATTCTAAATTTATCGATATTTGCGTCATCTGTATAAATACCAATTCTTCTAATACTTAAACATTTATCGATAAATGATATGACAGCATCGGTAGCAGGGTGTCCCACGGTTTGTTGGTCTGGGGGGTTTCATTGCGACTTTTTTCAAAATTCAAGGGGGGGTCTAAACTCACCGGATTTAGCGGACAATATTTTGGCCGTCCGACCAAAAT
>JAQGAW010001367.1:0-19596 GCA_034698025.1 Phthiracarus crinitus | reverse complement strand
TGATATATTTAACAAAATGGGGTTAATATGTGGACAAAATTCTTTTATAAGTATTCAATGTCTTTATAAAAGTATGAGATTTATTGAAAGATAATACACAACGATTTACAGAAAATAAACTATAAATTTTTCATATCATAATCTAAAAAAAATTCTGAGATTTTTTAATATTAAAGAAAATAAAAATTTTCCAGGAACTGTTCCCGGTTTTAATACATTTTTTGTTCCCGGTTCCCTCCAGTTTTAACCACTTTTTAGTCCCGGAAATCACTATCATTTTATAACAGAGTGTAACAAGACATTGCATAACTTGTAATTTAATAATAAAATGTGACAGTTTTGTTAGTTTTTTATTGAAGCATGACTAACGTCAAATTCTTATACCATATATCATACCATTTAATATTTTCAAACCTCATAAACAATATTATAATACTTTTAAAAAATCACATTATTTATGTTTGTTATGATATTATTTTAAGCGCGTTTTAAGGTTAGTTAAGATTACGTACAGTTTAATAAAATAAACGTAATACGAAACAACAGTTTACAGTATTGTTCACTATCTTTGATCATTATTATTGGTAAGTGTTTTAATGATTATTTGTTAGAGAATAAATTGATTTCGATTCATATTAACGTAACAAACCGTAATTATTTGAATAAATCGTTTGTTAAATATATTTTTAAATAAATCATTTGTAATTTTTGTGATTAAATCATAATTGATTTGTATGTAAACAAAAATGTCTAACAATGATAATAATAACAATAATGAGTTAAGCGATGAAATGATAAGAATGATTGAAGAGAAGAGATTGCGAACAATTCAAATGAGAGAACAAAAAGCGAGAGAAAGATTGGATGCGTTCTCGCAAAACAATGCGCAGTCAATGACTAACATTAAACCAATGATCGCTGTTTCGCCAAATAAATCTCCGCTTATTCAGCGAATCGGAAGACAATCGCCAAACAGTCATCCATATCATCGCCAACAGACACATAACGGTAACAACAGCGACACATCCACAGCCATATCTGCGTCGACAGCGACCGCAACTCAATCGCAATCAAACACTCAAAACACGCCACAAATCGCTAAAAAACAGGATTTTGTATTATCGCTGAGATTAATATCATCGAAACGTTTTGAAGTGTCGTCTGGTTTTAATAACGATGTGATAACGATTTTTCGAAAGTTTGACTCAAAAATATGGGATCCAAACGTCAAGAAATGGTCTTTTGATATCAAGGATTACATTCGTTTGATGCAAGAATTGCATTGTTTGCGCAGTTGTAATATAGTGATCACCGAAACCATACCTGAAAATGTAATGATAGCTTTGAGTCACGCGAGCGCTAAAATTAAATATCCAATCGATTTGAAATCGCGACTCAGCGCCGAATTTGTTGACCATTTGTTTCCGTTTCAAAAGGAAGGCATATGTTTTGGGATTCGAAGTGAAGGCCGATGTCTGATCGCTGACGATATGGGACTCGGAAAGACTATACAAGCGATAGGAATCGCGCAATGGTTTAGGGATGACTGGCCACTCATTATAGTGTGTCCGTCGTCTCTCAGATATCAATGGTTTGAATCATTGAGAAAATGGGTGTCAAATATATCCGCATCCGATTTAATGATTGTTAATAATATGAGACAAGGCTTCTCTCAGGTTGCGATCACTATTATTAGTTATGATCTGCTTTTGCGAATGAGGGGAGTATTTGCTAATGAGAATAGGCGTTATTTTAATATGGTTATCCTCGACGAGAGCCACTATATTAAGTCCGATAAAGCGCAGAGAACTGATTCTGCAGTATCATTGGCTAAATCGTGCAAAAGAGTTCTATTGCTAACTGGAACGCCAGCGCTTTCACGACCAATTGGTAATCACGTTTTCAAAACTAATATCATTTCTTTATATTTAGATTTGACTTTTTAGAACTTTTTCCGCAAATAAATATTATTGATCCTAAACTATTCAACGCAAAACATAATTTTGGTACTCGTTATTGTAATGCTCAACAAAGAACTTTCAAAGGAAAAACTTGGTGGGAATACAAAGGAGCCGTACATTTAGAAGAGTTGGGTATTGTGTTGGAGTCAACTATTATGATTAGAAGACTTAAAAAGGATGTTATCGAACAGTTACCAAAGAAGAATCGTGAAATGGTCGTTAAATTGTAGTTATATTAAACCTATTGACTAACATTTATTTGCTTTTCTAAAATTTAGGTGATTTTATCGACCGATCATTTGAGCGAAAGAGAGAAAAATGTGCTCTTAAAATTTCCTGACAGAGTTAAGAATGCATTCCAAAACGATCGCAGATCCACATTATTTCAATGGTTTTCGACCTCTTGCGTGGCAAAACTTCCGCCGATTTGTCAATATTTGGAAGAAATAATCGATAAAGACATTAAATTCCTTTGTTTTTGTCATCACAGAGAAATGATGGATGGAATTTCCGATTTGCTTACTAAGAAAAAAGTGAATCATATTCGTATTGATGGCTCAACTCTACCAAAATATAGACAGGAAGCGTGCGATGAATTTCAGACTAAAGCGAGCTGTAAAGTAGCGCTTCTTAGTATTACTGCGGCTGCAGTTGGCATCAATTTAACGGCTGCCGCAACAGTGATCTTTGCTGAAACTTATTGGAATCCTGGAGTGTTAGCACAGGTAATTCAAGTTATCTTCGATTTATGTGTTTTCTTAATTGTTCTTTATTTGATTATTAGGCGGAGGATAGAGTTCATCGTATTGGTCAACAAGAGAATGTTAGAATTATATATCTCGTCGCTAAAGGAACTGTTGATGACATGATTTGGCCACTTATTAGTAAAAAACTTGATGTTTTAAATAGAGTTGGTTTGAGTAAAGATAGTTATAAAAATGCTTCGTATGTGCTCGACAATCCTGATCAACAACTAATCACCGAATTTTTGGAAACTATTGATGAAAATCTAAACAATCAAATGGAAACAAATCAGAACTCTTAGGCTCAGTTTGAATAAGTGGTTGTTTTAAGTTTATTGTAATTTTATTGTTATCTACAATTTATATACTTTTATATTCTGTAATTATTCACGTAAATTATACTTTTGAGATCTGAAATAACACACAAAAATATGAATGTTAATTACCTGTGGTTTATATATAAAATTACCTATTTATGTAATTGCCTAAAGTAAAATTAAAAAGGATATAACTATAAGTGGCATTAATTAGCGTATTATTGTTTAATTGGTATAAAACTATTTAAATTTTTAAAATATGTTTCACCATTATTTTTCAAAAGTGATGTTTTCAAATTAAGATTTTATCGTTTGTAACTATTTTGTAAATATTTTAACGTTACTATTAACTTAAGATATTGTATATTAATATTTTATTAATTAATTTTATAATTCTTTATTAATTAAATAATTAAATTTTTAATAGGTTTGCGTAATTTAAATAACTTATGTTTATATATTCAAGAATTATGTCTCAAAGAAGTATCACAGCGTTTTTTAAACCTTCGGAATCAAACAAACGAAAGTTGGCTGCAATATCTAATTCTGATGAAAGTGAAAATAAGGTAATCCTTGGAAATTAATTTATTTGTAAAGTTTTTATGCGTTCAAATATTATCAACTCATCTGTTCATTGCTATCATTATTCTAATTAAATTAATATAGAAAAAACAATTGAAAGAAAGTGATAATCAGAGTTCGACCAGTGATTACAGTGAAAGGATATCACGTCAATCACAGTTAACTCCAGCTCTCTCTAAGAATATTGGCCACACTTGGTTTAACGCATTGAAAGATGAATTCTCTAAAGATTATTTTAAACAAGTATGTAATAAGTTGTCATTCAATTTGCTATTATTAATACAAGGTTCACCTACATCTGTATACGTTATCATAGTTGAGCAAATTTCTTATCACTGCACGGCAAAAGCACACCGTTTATCCGCCAATTGATAAAGTTTATTCATGGACTACAATGTGCGATATTCACGACGTTAGTTAACACATGATATATACGATTGCGTTTTGATTTGATAAAATGATTTGATATACATTGACAGGTGAAAGTGGTTATATTAGGACAGGATCCGTATCACAATGTCAATCAAGCGCACGGTTAGATTAGATTTAGTTTAATGCTTTACATTATTACTTAATACACATACACATTTAAAAATGATCTTACCATAGGTCTGGCGTTTAGTGTGATGAAAGGCGTTCCACCGCCTCCGAGGTATGTAATAATTATGCTTACCGTATCAGTTCATTTATTTATTAATTGTTTACGTCTGATGTTAGTTTAATAAGCATTTACAACGAGCTGACAACAGATATTCCTGATTTCAAAAAACCAAATCACGGAGATTTAACGTGTTGGGCACAACAGGGTTTGATTTATTTAATTAATATAAATAAAATTTATATTAAAAAATATTTTTTTGGGTTAATTTTTTAGGCGTGCTTTTACTTAATGCTAGTCTTACAGTACAGGCTAATAAGGCTAATTCGCACGCAAATCAAGGATGGGAACAATTCACTGATTCTGTAATTAAATGGCTTAACAACAATCTTAGTGGCGTTGTATTTCTTCTTTGGGGTTCTTATGCGCAGAAAAAGGGAAGCGTAATTAATAAGGTAATTAATTAACTGCATTCATCTTTTTATTTTTAATCAATTATTGATTGTCCGCAGAAAAAACATTTGGTACTTCAAACAGTACATCCCAGCCCATTGTCGGCACATCGAGGATTTTTTGGTTGCAACCATTTTTCAAAAGCAAACGATTATCTTATTAAAAACGGTAAAAAGCCGATAAATTGGCACATTTCTTCCTAACTTAATATGTTTTCTAATCATTTGAATGCAAATTATTATTTATATGTGCCTACTTTTAAGTTAATCAATATATCTCATCTCAAAAATGTTTCTTTTTATAACGAAAACTCAACATTTAATTATTAAGTTTTAAGATAATTATCTTTATATTTTTTTGATTATTTAAAACTCAGTACAAACTTAACATTTATCATCATTTTCTTTCCATTTATTGTTATAAGGTATGAGTGAAATAAAATTAATAAATTTAAAGTTAAAAATAAAATAAAGTTAATCAGATTGTTGTATGAACGAAGAATAATTTATACAATTATCAACAATACAGTACATGCTTAATAAAATTCTAAAGTTCTAAAAAATTCTCTGATTTATCAACTTTTGTTAATAAAATCCGTAGATTAACTCATTTAAAATAAATTATCTTAATTTATTTTTATATTATTGTACAATCAGAGCCTATAAAATAAAAATAAGGCTTTATATTAACAGTAATAAATTAATAATACGGTAATGCTTAACCAAAAATAAATTAGTAAATTAAATAAATTAAAATTTATTTAAACTGATTCACAATTTTCGCAGATTTATAATCAGCTCTCAATTGCACGAAATTGATTAGTATAGATCTGTCTAATCCAACCTATATATGGAAATTAAAACAACATTTAACTAAAAACTCAATAAAATCAAATTGAGAGCTAACCAATTGATCGCCAGAACAGACTTGTTTTAGGTTTTCAGGCGCCACTATAAGTAGATTACATAAAGCATGCAACACATCAAACAATTGCGTCAAAAGAGGAATTCCAAACTCGTTAGCGCATCGACGATATTCGTTTACGTCGCATATAACAACCATAGCACCTAATATTCAACAATTCATTTAACTTCGATGTTATCATCAATAAGCTTATAGTTAATACGTACCGACAGAACTATATTGAAATTGTTGTAAATGTTCGTATATGACGCGATGAGTTCTTAATCCCAATTCAGTTAACATCGATTCCACATTTTTTCCGTCCAAAGAGTCGCGAATTTTTTCGATGTATTGTTTGATGAAACGAACGACTTTACTGCAAGCCTACAATAAATATGTGATTTTAAATCAAAAAATCTTTAAAATATTTATCAGTTTATGCTCACAGCAGTAGTTGTTGCTAACACTAAATCTTCGGTCTCCGGTTTAAAATCGTTTTTCTTTTGTTCGGACTGTAAAAGTAACTTAACCCAACCGATTATCGATGTCAGCGATTTTTCTAAACCATTGTTTAGTTTAATTTCTAATTGTTCGCTAAGATCTCGTTTCTTTTTCAAACATTCTCCGTGTTTAGGGGTTGAAATCACTAAAGGAATTACTGAATCGACAAATTGTTTTTCTATTAAATGGCAAATAGCGTTACACTGGCGTACGATATCGAAAAAATAAATTTCTGGCTGATTCTTGGGTTCTGATGGAGGAATTGATTGCAAACTTAATTCAATGGCATAATCAATGTGTTCGACGCAAAGATATTGCAGTTCCAAATCAAATATATTCAATGCATTTGAAGGCAAATCTTGCGGTTTTGATAATATCTGACATCTATAACATTAAACAGTTCAATATAAGATAGTTTTGTAGCAGAAGTTAATACTTTTAAAGTATTGATTTCTATATCTATTATTTCCGTTAACATGTTATTCATTACATATAAAACTTAATAATATTTTGCTAATTTATTGCAATTTTTTCATAATCAGAAAAATTGTTGTTTAAATTTAATAAGTTTTACGAACTCCTTATAATGTTTTTTAAATTCTTTTGAATTTTTTTTGAAAAAGTAAAAAAAAAGTTTAATTTTATTAATTAAGTTAATTAAGTTTTTATGTAGTCTATGTATTATAAAGAAATAATTAACAATAAAAAATAAAAGATTAAAAATATTGACAATAATTCGATCAAAATGGTAATTCAAATAAAAAAATAAGTGCTAACGTGTACTATTTTTGTAAATTTTTGAAGCTATTTATAGCGCTAGTATTGCATGCGTTTATCGCTACTTTTTTGGATCTCAATTATTAATCAAAATTTTTATTTTAAAAAAATATAAAAAATAGCATAAACTTATATTTTAAGGAACTATTTATTTAAATACTGTAATAAACTTATGCTTAGATTACCTTTGAAGCGCTAACTTAGTCTCCTGTAAAATAGTGATAGCAATTTCTTCAGACAGAAATGTTTCGCTGCTGTAATTCTCATTCGCCGAAACAGTAATATTAATATTAGCTAACGATCCGATATTAATATTAGCGCGTCCTATCTTTGCCTGCAAATCGCGTTTTAGTTCCTGAATACTTCCACTCGGAATCGGCTTTTTTTGATGATTCTTCGAATCATAATATTTTTGCAAAACACTGACACACTTATCCTTTAATGAAGAGGTTTCAACGTTGATGTATGAGTCAAGATAACGCGAAAATATATTTCGAGTCATTTTGCTCAGAAATGATGGATCGCAGCCCAATGTTTTCGATGCCGATAATTGGTTTGAGAGTTTAATTGTTTTCGCGTACAGTTCATAGAGTTCTGATAAGTAGTGATCGGAATCATTGCGTTCTATATTTAGTCGATTCTGAACATATTCCTGAAGTTTGCCTAAATTTAAGCAATAAATAAATCCGGTATTATAATAATTCGTTATCAGCAATAAAATACCGTAATCAGTAAATAAAAATTAATGTTTAGTTTACCATGAAATATATTTAACACAAATTTTGACATCACTTGTTCGGGATTAGTAAACACTTCTTGAATCACTTGTTGATTTTTAGCGCAAAGCGGAACGATATCTGTGAATATGTTAAGACCGAGAAATATTCCGGTTTGACTTTGCTCTATAAACGCGTCAATGCATTGAGAATAGCCTTTAAAGTGCGATAAAATCGCCGCGATTTCCTTCATTCTCGACTTATCATCGGTTTTATGCGCGCGAACGAACTCTTCAATCAATTCCCTCTCGATTTGGTCGTATTTTAGCGCTATATTCTGTCGCGCTTTGTTAAACTTTGCTCCGTTTGGTAATTCCTGTGATATGAGATGCAATTTCTGAATAACATCCGCCTCTTCGTACAGTTGAGTGATGTCATGAATGGGTTCAATCCAATTCAGATTAGTTGTGTTCAAAAATTGAGCAAAATTGGTCATAAGCTTCTGTGCCTCAACAGCGCGAGCGCGCGGTGTGTTAACGCCTTCCAACTGATCGCCCAAATACACCACTTTAGCCGCCACTGCGTCCAGTCTTCCGTCCAATTGCTCGAAATTAACGAACGAGTGTTTGCATCGTTCCTGCATTTCTGCCACTTTCATCCAATGCTTCTTCTCTTCCTCGCGACACACCATTTCCAGTCGTTCGCACTTCTTCTGATGCGAATCATAGATCGCTTTTAAATCTTTAATCCCAGAATCGAAAGCGTCGTGAAGTAAGTGCGAGTCAAACAATTCTCCCTCAAATTTTCCTCCCGAAGCCCTCCACGCGAGTCTCTCAACAAACTCTTCGCCATCAAAAGGTTCCTTATATAAGCGATAACCATATAACACATTATAATACATTAATTATTAATATATATCAATGAAATACCTGTTCGAGTTCGGATAGAAATGTACTCATAATTATAAACCAGTACTGACTGTTATAGAATTATTGAATTATTGTTTATATACCATTAAAAATGTAAACATTGTAATAAACACTGCCGTCAACTGTAATACGCAATACGCATGCGTTCGTATATAGAGCTCCGAAGCATTGCAATCCTTTCTATAATATTTTTCTGAATTTTTTGGATAAATATATTATTTCTAAAAAATAAAACACACCATCAAATTAATTTTATTAAGTATTCAAAACAGAAAATTGTTTCTAATGAGAGTATTTTCAAGATTTTATATTTTCCTATTTTAGCATTTCTATGCGCAAACAATTTCGATGTCTATTGAAACGTAGTTTACTGTTATTTTAACAGTTTCTACAGATTTCGATAAAACTTTTACACTATTTTGCATCAGTGATGCTTAAATGCATAATTGGACGCATGCGTAGTAATGGTTAACGCTTTTCAGCCATAATAAGCTTATATTTAAAGAGATATTTGATTGGATTTGTCAAATATAAAGATAATAATACTAAACTATAATCAGTAGTGATGTTCGCAAACACTAACACTAACCAAACATTAGACATGATTTGCCATTCCATACACAATATACAGCCATAACGTTCATTGTATATTAATAATAATTTATTGGTATCAGCAGTTGATTACTGGGTATTGTATTGTATTGTTTGTACAAAATAATATTTAATAATATCAATGATGGAAACTGCGACTCCGACTCCTGTAATGCTCATCACTGCCAATGTTGGATCAATCTTTGATGACGTAAGTCTATATGATATAATGATGTACTGTAACCGTTAACTAAATGTTTTTAGTTTTAATTATGATATCTTATGTCGAAAATTATAAATTGATATTTCTATTGATTGATGTGTTTTATTTAAAATAGCCTCAAGTGTTGCTGAAGACGTGGGTTAAAAAGTTTCTGGCGGTAAGTGTTTTCTATATTTTCGTATTTTTCCGAAATATCCAAATATACTTTAATTCATTTTTGTTAGAATTTTTGATTATTTTTTAGAGCAATAAAATAACAGTTAAACACTTTAAACTTTAGAATTTAATTGCGTGTTTTTCCGGAAAAAAATTAATTTTCGTAAACTGATTAAAATTTACTTGAAATTATTTTCAAAATTCATAAATTAATGCGATATTATTTAACTGATTGCCGCAAAGTTACGTAAAAATTCAAGTCGTTTCCGTTTTTTTGTAGTTTTATATAAAATATTTCATAGTTTGGGTTTCCATGTGACCAAACCATTTTAAAACCTATTATCGTTAATGTCATTAATGTGTGCCTAACGTAAGCCAATAGCTTTAATCGGCTATCAATTTGAAATCTACTATTAAATCATTTAATTTACGTATGAACCAAATCTAACATTATTGGCTGAATAAATGCGGTATTAAATAATTATTATAAATTTTACGATTTCTTAAGAAGTTTTTGTTTTTCTCACGATAGAAATGTAAGATTAATTCTGAGGTCATGTTATTTCGTAATTTTACTGTTGTTTGCAGATAATTAATAATAATTAAGTGGTTGAACCACTTGTTAATAAAAAAAATAATAATACGTATAATAAAATGAGATTTTGTTTATTTAGACTGTAAATAAACTTCAACCAAAATTCATTGCATTGCATTGTCAGGTAATATATTTTAATTGATTTATTCAATGATTTATTGATTTATTTTGCTACTTATGAATTAAATATATCGATAATGGAATGAAACATGTTTTAAGTATTATAATGACATTGTCTAGGAAGTCGGTGGCAAAAATTATGAAGATTCGATGAGACACGTCGAAGATTTTGTCAGAACACTGATGGCATGCGAAGAATTAATCGAATTCGATCACAATCGTGTGTTTTTGGACGAAGATTTCATGTGTACAGAAAAATTCACGGCATTGGGAAGTCTATACTTTGTGCATCGATCGCAACAAGATATTCACATTTGGAATTTTTGCGACAAACACTTCGTTCCGGTTATCGGAAAAGAAGTTCATTCCGGAAACATAGAAGAAGTTCCTATAAAAGAGAAAGAAAAGTTTCCGCAAAAATTTTTCCCCGAATGCAAGTGGTCTCGTAAAGGGTTTATGCGCACACGTTGGCTCATTAATGGCACAATTATTGATTTGGTAAATATTCATTTATTTCATGATGCATCAAATTTCGTATCTATCGATACATTTCCGTCAGTATACACAAACAATCGTCACACCGCTTTTAACTATACTCTCGAAAAGCTTGAGGCCGAAAATAAAGATCAAATTCCTTATTTTATATTTGGTGATTTCAACTTTCGACTCGACACTCAAGCCGTGATCAACAAATTAACGAGTAATTCATGAGTTATAAGTTTGTAGAAAAACGCATATATTCCTGATTTTATTATTTAGACTCTTCAGCTCCAATTAATATAAAAAGTTCAAAAAACGGTGAGATTGTGAAAATGTTATTTGTTGACGCGAACAATGAAAATAAAGTGATGCTCGCACTCGAAAAGAAAGTATTTGACTTCGCGAACGAAGAAACCTTTTATCAAATCGATAATAATCGATGGCTTTTGGATTATGATAAAGAACTTGATTCGTTTCTGGTTTGTTTAACGCTTTGGTTTCCGAGCAATAAAACTCAAATTAACGGTGTTTTTGTGTATTTAGGGTCGACTTTTTGAATTTGATATAAATTTTCCTCCGAGCTATCCATTTAAAGAAGATTCTTCTGGGTCTAAATCATATATGAAGACTCGATGTCCCGCGTGGTGCGACAGAATACTTATGAGTTGTTCGGCCAAAAAATTGATAGCAAACGATCACATTCGGTATGAAATGATGGGTTCCGATGAATCCATGGGAGACCATAAACCAATTTTACTATTTTTCAATTTGATGCCAATAAAAGGTAAGCGCGAATTGATTTGAATAACGATATTACGTTATTTGGTATAATTAGCATGTTTTTGCCAGATTGTGATGAGCATGATATATGTGGCGAACCCGAATGTAACCATAATGAACATATAAATCATAATCATTATCATATGCGCACGTATTCAATCCCCACATCTTGTAACAAATCTCAACACAAACCCGCACGTCGAGCCACCAGTGCTTTTACTTCAACTTACGCGCCTGTTATACATTCTAACGAATGGTATTTAAAAACTCAAGAGCTGTTCCGTGCTTTGCGCGAAAAGCCGTTAAGCTCGCAAAACTTGACCTCTAGTCGTCTGATGAGTCACCATTCATCGTCTTCTGAAGAATGGTACTCGGATTTTAAAAAAGTTGATTTAAGTATGATTGACGATAATAGTTCATTAGATTCCAGTCTAAATAATGTCGAAAGTATCGAAAAAACGCTAAATAGTTCGTCATTAAATAGTGCATCAAATAATTTATTGCTACAAAATGAGTCGCAATTAAATTCTGACGATAACTGTTTACATGTTGACGCTAATTGTGATGTAAATGTTAAAGTAATCGAAACAAATCAACAAAATTCTAAACAAATGCATGAAAGTAATAGTATCGCCGAAAGTCAAGTAAACCAAAGTAAACAAACCGAGAATAATGGCTGTAAATGTTGTCCTAAATGTTCTGAGTGTCAAATTACATAACCGATCAAATCTATTATAAATATTTACTTTTGTAAATCATTAATTTATGTTCACTTAATTTTTATGTACTGTATTGTATTTTTCTATTGTTTTTTTAATTACTTTTACTTTTTAAGTTTGATATGTTTCAACGATTACACGGTTGATGTAAATTTTACGTTTAGATACAGTTATATTGATTGTTGTTTTTTTGTATGCGAAAATTATTTTGTTAATAAAATATAACTATTTTTATTTCTAACGTTAATAATAATCAAATAAGTTTCCGATAAATTTATCACTGAATTTTTTCCTCACTAGGATTAAACACTAACGATTTAATAAATAATAAAATAGTTGATGCCAATGATGGAATGAAGCGTCAAACGGATATCGATGCCAGTGATTCTAATCTATTAAATTCCAAATTTGAAAATACTTGCATCGAAAAGAAAGATAAATCAGAAACGAAAACAAACGGTTCGTCAGCTAAGATGTCGTCAACGATCACAGTTCACGTGCAATACTCCGGATCACCGATAACTATATTTCGCGAAACTTCTGTTTGAATTTCTAAATTAAAACTTTGCGTCCATTTAATTATTTGATTATATCCTTTTTGGTCGAGTATATGATAAGAATACTTCAGATTAAAACATGAATAATTTGATTTACTTTTAACTTTAATTCGATTTATTAACAACTGAACCATTTATTAATACGATATTAGGATTGTTATGATACGACCAATTATCCATTATTATAAATTCACAATATTTCTGCGAAAAAGTGCCAAATTATGTATTCATTTTGTTGTATTGAATATCGTTTTTTTGTACCTTTAAAATCGTTTTGGACAATATTCATGTGTGATTTAAGTGTTTAAAGATATTTCCTAATAATTTTTCTCCGATTTTCTTAAAATAATTCATCGCAATTCCATTGCAAATACTTTGCCATATTTCAACATAATATATACCGTATATTAAAAAGATTAGAATATAAGATTATTTCACTTTTAGCCGAACACTACCATAATTAATGCATAAAACATAATCACTTAGAATACCAATTAGAAGCTTACTTACTAGTAGTTAAGCTAATTATTTGTGCTTAAGCTTATGTATTCACGTATTTATAGATTAGATTATAAGAGCATAAGATAATTGTCGGATCATTACGTACTTTTTTGAGAATTAATTCTGGGCGACAAATATTTATTAGTTTTTCTTATTAACGTAAAGGTAATTTTAAAAATCGTTTTGCTGTACAGATAATTTTAAATCATTTTTCCTTTGATTTGTTTTGTATTAACTATATTTGGATTTTTTTGCAATAAATTTTTTAATAAAAATCAAATGTTGTATAAATTTAAAATAAAGTAAATAAACCGATGAGTTCAATCAATGTATAAAATGCTGCATTTAATGCAATGGTATAACTTATAGATTTATTACAACTTTAATAACCACTAGTGATTGAAAATATTGTTTTGAAATAATGCATGAAATAAACCATAAATTGAATTTTTATGTCAATTTTGTAATTTCCACTAAAATTTTCGTGTATGAATATATTGTACGGAATGTTTATTGAATCATTATTATTGAAAAGAATTTGACATTATTTTCAATCACATTTTACTTTATTTAATATACATGTGATTTGAACATTTTTAAGCATAATTAAAAATGTAAGTTTTAGTTGATTTTTATTAAAATAAGAATATATTTTTAAAATTATGATACCATTATATTTGCGTAAAACTTAACTTTGTATATGAGATTAAAATGTTTTTTATTTGTAATTACCGAATCAATATCTAATCTACAATTTGTAGTAAAATATTAATTTTATTAAAATGAATTGAAATAAATTATGGATCTTTTATGTATCTTTTATGTATCTTTTATGGATCTTTTATTGATCCTCGTTATCCTTTATAAATCCGTATTCCAAATTTCAAGTTTTCATTTTGAAAGTTCTTTAAAAGCATGTTATCCTTGAAAACTTGAAATTTTTAATGGATAAAGATTAAGATAATTTGAAGAAATAAACATAGAATGGAATGACACCTGAATCCCTAACTAAGCCAGTATTAATGCTCGCAGACGACAATAACAAGTGTCACTTCTATTTAGTTGTCTACTTTAAGTATCAGTTTTGGTTTAGTTGTTTAATTTTTTTTAACTTATAAAAGTGATTTAAAGCTGTTCCAGATTAGTGTAAATATTTTTACTGTTAAATATGTTTGGATTTATTTAATTTTATAAGAATAAAAACACGCATATTAACTGCATTTGGTTTCTGAAGATCTATTGTATTTGATTTTTGAAATTTTATAAATAATTTCCAAATAATATATTTCGATAATTAATTTAATTATTTTGCTTTACATAAATAGTCTCATTTTTCTTTAGAAGACTTGTCTTATTATAAAGAAACTTGTATTATAGTACTGTACTGTTATGTTAATGTTACTTTAATGTACGGTTACTGCAGTGCTTTACACTTAGTATACGGAATTATAATATTGTCTGTATATTTGCTTTAGAGAAGAGACAGTTTCCTCTACTTATCATTTATGCGCATTTTAATGAGATATAGCTGTATAATGCTAACTCGTAAGCGAATACATTTATTCATTAATGAATATTTTATATTCTATTAACTCATATATATATATAAATAAGTTTACTCGTCAGCCGATTTAAACACTCGTTTTATTTGTTTTTGATTTAATAATAACTTAGAATTTTTTCGATACATAATAACGTTATAAATTATTTACAAAAAAAAATGTTTTTGATAGTAATGCCACACAAAGATATCACGCGAAAAGTTTTCGTTCGAAATTATCGAAATTATATTCGACATAAATGGTCAGTTAAATCACGCTTTTATAATACATAATCGGTTATGATATGAAATGTGAAAATGAAAACACAACAAACATTTTCCGTTTCACTAATTATTATTTCGTCATAAGGATTCTTCGTAATTGAATTAAATGGCTTTTATACTATAAGTATTTATATATTTATCGATAGATAGCTTTTCCAACAATAAACGATTATTAGTCACAACATATTTTAGATTTCCTACTTAACATAATGAAAGATAATGAAAGGCCACAATTTATCGATAAAACTCAAACAATTGTTATATTTTGCTATCAGTTGTTAAAATCATTGAAATATTGCTTAACATATGCAATAAAAAAACTTTTACTATAAGTAAACAGATTAATATCATTGAGGAAAAAACATTTGTTTCTGCATTGAACTTAAAGTATAATTTAATCTTAAGTGAATGTATAAATCAGTCGATATATAGTTATGTATGTTTGCGTTAAACTAACGAAATAGGAATCATAGCATTAAAAGCTAAATTATGGAATTATTATTGCTCTTAAATATATATCGGTAGCAGTAAAGAAATTAAATGCAATATTACATTACGTTTACCTATTTTTGAGAATTATATAACATAATGAATTATAATCATTGCATTCATTTTTAAAAGAAAAAAGTTTCCTCTCCAGTAATAAACCATAAATTAAAACTATTTTTATCAACTTTTTTTTGAATAACAGTTTTAGCGAATAAATTTTCAGTCTTATTCGTTATTTAATAAATTGAACGCAACTCTGATAGTCTCGTATTGCATAAAAAATTTCTTAATAATAGATATTTTAGTTTCTATGTTTTTGATTGTTTTATAATATATTCATTTAATATTATTATAATTATTATAAAACAAATTATAATATTGCTAACCACTAAATTTGACGCTAATATTGAATAATAAACTAGTGATTAAACTAATAGAACCACTTTTAGCATTTGAAAACACCGAATGATTATTACCTCAACTCATACAATATATGATTATAACATTAATATTATATAATTTATTATTTTTGTTATATAACTAATAGCTATTATTATGTAATCTTAATATTTATTGTTTTTAGGTTTGTTGCGATTCAATTCAATTTTACATATCGCCAAAAATGCCGGCGAATGTCTTACGCAAATTTCTCATAGTGTCATCAACCTCATCACCTTTTGATTCTTCATTACTGGTTTGAGAACTTCTTCTGAACAGTGCAGGACGCGTTGGATGCTGTTGTTGTGGCTGCGTGTGTGTAGCGTGCGATGCATCCGCAACTTGTGTTGCTGTTTGGCTTATTGTTTGCGTTGTGATCGCACCCACCGTTGACGGCTGTGAATGAGGATTCGCTGTCACTGTCACCGGATTCGCACCAATACTTATTGAATTCACTTCCACTTGATCTCTAGATCCTCTTCGTTGATGCTGTTGCTGTTGCTGTTGCTGTGATGACAATGCTTGCGGTCTCTGTGATGGTTGAGATGGTTGTGGATTTTGTAATGGAACTCTAGCTGAACCACTTATCTGTTCAATTATAATAGATATGTTACCCACATATACAGTATCATATGTTATGTTAATATACGATGTTATTCGTGTGATTACTTGTGACTGTTGCTGATCCGATGGTTGTTCATCGGTTACGCTCGCACGTGATTGTTGTTTCCTATAATCATATTATTTCAACATTACTCTACCAAACTTTAACTTAATCTATACATATATCGACATATTAGCAAAAAATGGTAATTATAAAAAACGATTTTTTTAATTTATTAAAATTATATTTAAAAATACTGAATAAATGTTATCGTTCTGCTATAATAATAAATTTATTAAATGATTTTTTGTATGTCAATAGATTTTTCGAAAATAAATTTTTTTTGCTATGAATTATTTTTCTCGTAGCAATTTTTTGTAAGATAGATTCAAAAGATTTTGTCAAATTCATATTTTAAGCTATAATTAATATTTTCAATTGACATACTTTTTTGCTACAAAATTATATGCTTTCACGAAAAAACTTGTTTATAAATATAAACATTTCGGTTTAGAAAGTGACAACAAAATAATATTTTTGTCAACAGACCTAAAAATCAATATAAGCATTGTTTGGAACAATAATTGTTCTCATGGGTACTTTTTCCAATAAATCTGTTCAATTACTGTAAATGTCACCACAATTGCAAAAGTTTAAGCATTTGGAAGAAAGCGCATAGAAAATCCTTGAAAACGAATGATTATTGATTAAGACAAACACTATCCTATTGATTGTTAAAGGTATAACATTGCACCAGCCATTAGTTGAATGAACATCCAATTTTATTTTTAAGGGTTTGAGTTAAAATTTTCGAAAATAAATTAAGAATTCATTTGCTTGTGATAGCGTTCAGTATAATTTGGGCGAAACCCGAATTTGCACTTATCATATCAAATTATTTTTTATGAAATACTGATACAGTAATATTTTTTATCGATAAAATCTATCAGAATTTATCGCTATAATAAACAATAAAATAGTTACGAACGTAAGTGAACTCCGATAAAAATGTGTGATCAAAAACAGTTTTTTCATTTTAAAAGATTTCAAAATAAAAGTTATGCAGAACTGTTAACCTTACCATTTATTATTATGAATGTACTTTCGGTATATGCAGAGAATTTTTAAAATTTAAATATTTTATATGGAATTTTAACTAAAAGTTTGTGTTTACAAAATTTGTATGCTGGAGTAATCTTTTTAAAATAATATTTTTTTATAAGTCCGAAGCAAAATTCTGTGACTATAGGAAACTTAGAGTTTTGTAATCTACTTTTTAACGATTTTCTTGATAATTTAATTTTTAATGTTAATCTGAATTCAAATTTTTTTTTAGTTTTAAGATTAATTAGAAGAATACAACATTCTGTCAGAACTTTAAATTTTTCCTTATTAAGACTTCAGTTGAATATTAAAAGTATAAAATTAAAATAACTATTTTACAAGTAAAAAATAATAAAATTTAATACTGTTAAGATTTCTTAAGTGACTGCATAACGACTATTAAATAGGCGATGAATATTACACGTATCATGCATGCGAAAGTGAATTTCCAAATTGTATTGTAGCATAAATCAGATATGTTTTAAAATTTTGATAAAGTTCATTGCATTTAAAATACAATTTTGGCATAGTTTATATATTAAATTATTAAAAGTTTAATACAATTTATACTACAGTTCTCATTGTAGGGAAAAATATTAAATACAATTATTTCGACTGAAATTATAACCTTTGATAAGAAAACTGTTAAATAATTCCAGTCTTTAATAATTAGATGTAGATATGTCTCAATGTTGTTTCTATTAGTCTCATAAAGTAATAGAGAATTTAGAAACAATACAATTGGAATAAAGAACAAATAGAGATTAAACGCAGTAAATACTAAATGTAATATTCCAACTTAATTTCTTAATTACTGCACTTTTTAAATAAAATCGCAGCATCTATGAAATTACAAAAACTGTGTAATTTCATAGTCGGATGTTTTTTTCATAAAATCAAATAAATATAGACCATATCGTATGACTCATTTAAATCTTACTTTAAGTTTGGTGGCGTAAAGTTTAAACAGATTTAATAAAAAGCGATTTTATTTTTAATAATTTAAACAAGTTTTCAAATATAAATTAAAAATACTTATAACCCAACATCAATCCGCAATAATGGTAAGGAATATTACGTTAATCAGTTAATGTGCGCAATTTTACAAATTTTTTACTTGTTTACGAGGAATCGAAATATAATGTGTTTGCAAAATCGAAAATACAAATACTATTTTACTGTATTGTAGTGATAGTAAGTCAAGTATCTCTGGGTGAGTATCACATGACTCGAAACTCAATTTCATTGAGTTTTAAGTAGGGTTATCCAAAAGCACATTAATTTAACCAACAATTTTGATATGGAAATTTCGTATGGGATTCTGACAGTTCAGTTCAGGGTGTGTTATGTGTACTGCACAATCAACGTCTTATACTATTTTCTGTTCGTCTCTGTCTAATAGACAACATTTTTTAATTTAAAACTCATTTTCAGGTAATTTTGTACATATTTCTCGTTTAATCATCATACTAGATTTTTAGCCCGACTTCGTCGGGAGAAATAGTTTAAAATTCGAATAAAATCTACAAATTTACACAATCCTAACCCATCCAATCCATAACTTCCCTAACGTCCTCACATCTCCCTAACCGACCCATCCCCACATCTCCCCAACCGACCCATCCCCAAATCTCCCCAACCTACCCATCCCCACATCTCCCCAACCGACCCATCCCTACATCTACCCAACCGACCCATCCCTACATCTCCCCAACCGACCCGTCCCCACATCCCCCCAACCGACCTGTCCCCACATATACCCAACCGACCCATCCCCATATCTCCCCAACGACCCGTACCCCATATCTCCCCAACCTATCCCATCCCACCCCACCCTAACTCAACCAACCCTATCCGACCCCACCTTATCCTACCCCACCATATCCCACCCCATCCATACCCCAACCTATCCCATCCCACCCCACATTAACTCA
>JAQGAW010001366.1:0-19600 GCA_034698025.1 Phthiracarus crinitus | reverse complement strand
GTCGGGTCGGGTCGGGTTCGGATACAATCCTGTCGGGTTCGGGTCGGGTCGGTTATTTAAATTTTTAGCGCATATCCAATTTATCCGATTTTTTAAAAAATTTTACAAAGACTTTAGTATAAAATGGTGAAAAAATTTTTTATTTTCAAACACATTTGTAACAAAACGTTAATTATATGTTCTAATGCTTTAATAATTTTTAAAATTAAGAGTGAAATTTTATAATAAATCTTTGAAATATTATTATGAACAATAAACTAAAGATTTTCGGATCGGGTCGGGTCGGGTCGGATACTGCCGTGTCGGGTTCGGGTCGGGTCGGATATTACCCTGTCGGGTTCGGGTCGGGTTCTGAAAAGTCTATCGATTTACAAGTCTAATTTGATATAATGGCACATTAGTTTGCAAAGTCCAAACATATTAATTTTATTTATAAAGAGATAGGAACAGTAAGCATGGCAAGTATGTTTTACAATGAAAAAAGTTACAATTATTATATCCATAAACGTTTTAAATTTCATAAATTACAATCAAAAAATTATTTTTAAAAGCACTCTGTTATATTGAATTTTTGACGTTATTTATGCTCAAAATTTTAAATGTGAACTTAATTTGTGTTTAATTAAGTATTTTAATTTTTAATCATTTTTTAAAAATACCGTTCAAAACATCTAAGTGGTATACTACTAAAGTTTATAATTTTAAAAATTAACCGAAAAAATTTTTCAAAATTTTTTTAATTATTACCACAAAAATCTACATAAAAATATCTAATTAACTATAAAAGAATCATTTCTTAATCTCATTTGGTTTACGAGAAAAAAATGTTTAAACAAAATCACATTTTGCATCCTATAACGCCTCCTGATCTATCAAAATATTTCTTCAGCCAATATGCTTAAAAAATGTGCTCTTTATGAAAAAAATCACCATCAAAATCGGTTACTTCGGCCAACTTCCTATGCTTACTATTCCTAACTCTTTGTTTTGCATATTTGTCGGATTCTGCCTCACGATCTGGCTATAAGTTTTTTATCTAAGCTTTGTTCGCGATAAAACATTTGCTTTACTCAGGAGTTTTTGTGTTGATTACAGCATTAATCAACGTTATTATTGATTATTGAAAGCTACATTTATCTTCGCCAAAATGATAAGCCGAAGACATACAAACAAATAATAACTAGAGTTAACAAAATGGATAACAATAATCTCTTTATCTTTAATACAAAATATAAAAGAGCTATAAACTAATATCGGGTAATATAAATTTCACTTATCAGTCAATTAATTAAAGAGTACCGTAGATTTATTACATTCTTACAACAATGTAAAAGATTTATAATTCAATAAATAATTGAGATCAGTATCAAACAGAAGGCGAGTATAAAACGAGTCCAAATCGAATTGAGAATAAAATATTAACATTAAACATTAAACATTTGAACGACAAAATAGTAAAAAAACACCCATTAGTGTTAAATAATGCGAATATAATTGAATTTACAGAAAGCTTCGAGCAAATAAAGGACAAATAACTTGCATAAGAAAAGTAATGAATAGAGTTTGCATTATTAACTATTTTCATTTAATTTTTGTGTCACAACTAAACAAATATTAAATAGAAAAGAAACCCTAAAGAGAATCCAATCTAAATATAAATTACGTATTTAATGAAATACTATTTTAATATAAAAATTCAAATTAGACTTGCTAACGGGCCCCCGATTTGTCGGGCCTTCGCGGGCCCCTGACATATTTGTTCGGGCCGGGCTGGGTTCGGGCTTTACACTAAAAATTTCGGGCCGGGCCGGGCTTTAATTTATAGATAAACAAAAATTATATCTTGTTTATTTTGACTATTAAATAAACTTATAGATTAGCTATTCTCTATTTAAATATAACTAACTGTTCTAAAATGTGTTACAGACTTAAAATAAGAGATTTTAAATAATTGAAGCGCATTAAATAAATTATTATATATAATATTTGTCTTAACGGGCCGGGCCGGGTCGGGCTTTCAATTTGTCAACTAAATCGGGCCCGGGCCGGGCCTAACTTTAAACTTTCGGGCCTGAGTCGGGCTCGGGCCTGAAAATTTGAGCAATTGGACACTCTAATTCAAATTAACTCAATTTTTTTGCGTATTAAGCTTCCATTGCGCATAAATTGTATAATCTATGATTTAATTTAAGCATAAAACTAAGAAATCCTTTTAAATCATAAAATCCATAAAAGTAATGCAATTTTGGTTAATTCAATATTGACATATTAACACGTTTACCATAAGAAATAATACGAAACTATGCAAAGTTTGTTTTGCAAGTTTGTTACATTATTCTCAACAATTTTAATGTTACTCTATAATTAGAAATGGATTTTCTAATTCAATGTAAAGCCTATTTAGTTACGCAATCATTCCATTTAATTATATTTATTACGTAAAACGGAAGCGAAAATAAAAACAACAGAATTACCTTTTTCGCCAATAGATTTTGAGCGAAGATTGCTCTTAAGAGCGATCGCAATCATCGAATATGTTAATGTCATAATAATTAGCGGAACGACGAGCAAAGAGAAGTCCAGAAATATGGTGAACATCTCGAATATCAACTCTGACGGCCACTTTTCCCGACATTTGAATTTTCCTGACAAATATGAGACACAAAAAAACAAAGTAATTAATTGAAATTGTTTGGTAAATGATTTTTTGGTGGAGCGCTGTAAAAACAAAATAAGAAAATAGTAAAACTCGAAATGTCCATTAAATCCATTTCCAGAGACCATTATACGTAATTTGTTAGTGAACTATTTATTAGATACTACAGTGTACTCTTTGATTAATAATATTACGTTTGATTAATAATTTTTGTGTTGTGTGGGGATTCTATTTTTTGGTCTCACGGCTTCAGATCGAGTTAGGAATTACTATTATTATTAATATACCGAAAGTAATTTTTCGATTGCTTTTAGTTGTTTTTTGCGCTAATTTTGATACGCTGTCCCATCTGTTTCCTCTTAGGAAAAGAAAAACAAAATGATTTTTCTGTTGGAATATATGATACGCTAAAAATAAGTTTTTTTGCTTAAAAAATCTATTATTTAGACGAAGATTCATTAATTGTAAAAAGATAGTTAAAAGAATATATTTAATTTGCATTTTTCCACATAATTTTATTAGTTTTGCAACATATTATTTGCATTTCAATTATTATATCACAGTTTTCTCTGCAATGAATAAATTAGTGTTGTTTTATAAATTACATTAAAAGTCGTGCTTAAGAATGGAATAATATTCGTCTATAGGTTCTAACCAGCCGTGCGATTACGCCAACAGTTCTTAATGATATTAATAATATAAGCTTACATTTAACTTAAACTTTTCAAAATGTGTGCTTTGTATGATTATTTCGATCTCGTTATCATATTAATTACATTAAATCATTAAATTACATATTCAAACAGAAATTAGCAGCTTTTATGCTAATCATAAAAAGCCAAGTAATTTTCCCAAATAATAAATTTATTAAGAAAACTCGGTTCTGTCTGAGAAAAAAAGAAAATTGCAGCAAAAGAAAATAAATATGTCGACCAAATACTACCCATACATTCTTGAGATATGAATTGAACATAATTGCGTTCGAGAATAGAGTAATACAGAAGCATATAATTTAGTGCGAGTTAAACGAAGAGAAATGTGTTTACCCGAGTGTTGGAAAGTTTGGAGTTCGCTAACGAATGCTATGGGAGACATCGCCGCAACTGAACTGACCCAAACTATAGCTATCATTCTGTAAGCGTGGCTTAATGTTTGTCTGGAATGGCGAGACTTGAGTGGATGGCAGATAGCGTAGTATCGTTCAACAGACATCACCACTAATGTCCACGCAGATACCGATACGGAAACCGCTGTTAAGAGATAATACGTAATAAGAGATCATTAATTTTCGTTTATAAAATGGCATAATAAAAACAAATAAACTTGATATTTAATAAATAACGCATATAAAGGTAGTAAAGGGTGGAAATTACTGTAAATGTCAAAATCATTGGTTTAACGGTTTAACAAAATTTTTTGTTTTCTTCGGGTTATTTTTGTTCAAAACTATATCACATTTTTCCGTTGCTTTTTATACTGTGTTACAGTTACGAGAGAGTGATATCTATGGCGTAATTGTAATTAACTCAAATTGATATCCCTTTATGTTGCAGCGCTCACGTCAAGAAAAGTTTTGTAAACATTGAGACTAATATGGTGTTACACTATAGGGTCTCGCTATTGTTCAGCTATTTATCGATTATATAATGTGTTTGTGAGCCTCGCTTACTGTAATTTTGCCAAACAATTTTCACTGTTCCTTAACTCTTGTTTTTAGTTTAAACCATTATTTACCGAAACTGTGCGATCAGTTTTCAATTGAAACATTTTTCGTGAAATGAATTAGCATTGAATTGATTTGCGCATACATTCAAAAACATTAAATTCCGTTTTATTCAATTCGTTTCGTAAGCTTATTATATACACATTTCCTAAATATTCAAACAATTTCTTATATTATCAATTTTATTCCTCAAACTGATTATGTTCTTTAATGCAAAACTTGAAAAATAGGTATGATAGTCTACAAATCCAGTTATGATCGTTAATATCCACTGTATAGCATTAATGATCATAACGTAAGTCTTATTACTTACGCACGAGTAGATCCATATTCTTTCGATTGCATAAAATATCATAAGCTTATCTTAAATATACTATAATATATTTGCGTATAAACTCGAGCTTTAAAAATCATTATATATTAGCCAGCATTAAAATTAATTTGTTAGACATTTAAATTATTTAATCAAATAAATGGCAAAAATAGTTTTTTTGTTCGTATGTTTTAATATATTTTCTAAACAAAAAGTAATCTAAAAGTTTATTCAATTTCTGTTAGTTTAGATGAAATTCAATTAAAAAAACTTTCAAATTGAAATTCGGCATACCTTTAGTACATAATTCATTCTATAGAAATGTTAAATCTATTCTACTATTAGACCATAAATAATCAATTTCTATACTTGAAATGTATACTATAAAATGTATTTCACATTAAATAAAAAGTGAGATATTGTGGGAGAAATGAAATAAACGAAAAAATATATTAAATACATTTTCAATTTTTGCTAGAATTTTGAAAAAATAGCAATTATTGTAATAAAAATTTGAAAAAATCCGCGAGAATTGTTTAATTGGATATGCTTTAAATACAAAAAAGATTTGTGTTAAAATTTTCAGATGTTAATGTTTGAATTTATAATATTAAAGAATATTCCGTTTTTATTACCAATTAATTAAATAGACAATCATAATAATCAAATGTTAGTTAATATTTTATTAAATATAATATTCAACTTAAATATCTGAGTATCATAAAAGCACTCGTGTTTTTAGAGCCCGTAGATATTAGTTTTTATTAATTCTCATCGATAAAATCAAAGATAACAACTATCATCGTAACTAATTATATTTCATAATCATAATTCAACAATCATTTCACAAACTAGGCATCTATTTATTTAAATATTAAAATAGTTCGATATAAATTTTAATATCGAATCTAATAGGGAAAAATTATTTTTATTTTTTAGATTTGTTAAATTAAAGTTAACTGAATCGTTAACGTAAATAAATAAAACATTGTCTTAACCAAATTAGATTATTGTATTATTACCAGCATATCGAGAATATTTTTAATTAAACGCTTGATTAAGTAGAAAAAATAAGCGAATAAATTAAGTTATCTTTATTCTTAATTCAATTTGTAATATTTGTTCAAAAAATTGAAACGCAATACGCAGTGCACATTATCTTCGACAATACTGCACTGTACAAACTGTAACAAAACTTTTCGGTAATTATGCGATAAATACTTGAATTCGGTAAAATAAAAATAACGCAAAAATTAGTGATGTAAAAAATTAAACTTAAATAATTCACTCAAAATAAACATTAACATTAACCAGTTAATAACATTTTTAATTTTAACTTTGACCGGTTAAATAAATTTTAAATTGAATAATTTCTAGCTAATTTTTGAAATTATTATAAGAAATAAGAGTAATAAGCATAAAGAATCGGACTTTTCTTAATAGAGTATTTAAAAGTTTAAAAACAATTAAATGGCTTGATTTGGATAGAAATGGGTGCATAAATATCGAAGTAAATATCGTGGGAATTTTTAGGATAAATACCGAAGGTCAAAAGTAGATAATTAATAGATAATTATTTTAAAAAATTTGGTTCAAAAATATCAAAGGAAAATTGTAAATTTGCGGAAACCCAAATTTCAAGACATAATCATCACAATATAAATCTAAACCGATAGCAACTTATCATAAAGCAATTAATTCTATAATTGTTTTGGGATGTAAATGAAATATAAAAGAATAAGAAAATAATAGGAAAAGTTGTCACGAAATAATTCGAAGGCTAAACTATTTATTACATATGTTATCTGCGATATTTGGTCAAATGATAAAAATTTTGTTATTTAATGACATTTATTGATCATTTAAAAATTTGCAATTTAGCTCACGTTTAGTAAAAGCTTTATACAATAAAATATCTAATAAAAACTATTCAAACAAAAAATCGAATCGTGTAATATTTTACAATTTAATCGAAAATATTAAGCTAATATAATTAAACAAGAATGACATACCCATTGATGGCTCAATTTCTATTCTAAATTTACTATGGCTATTGGTAGTTATAATGTTTTTCGATTTGAAATCAATTTCAAGTTAAATCTAAGTATTGTTTAAGTGTCTGATTACACACATGCATATAAACAGACGGACGGATATGGCCCGTCATATAAGTTCAACATCTCTTTGAGAAAATGAGCTAAAAATTTTTGCAAATACTTCCTCAAAAAGATTAATTGTGTTGTGGCGGCCAACAGTTAACAAACATAGTAATTGTAATAATTTACACAAAATATTACATTAATATATTAGTCTAAATGAATTATGTGTGTCACGGAAAGTGTACCTCTACTGTAGCTCGGAAATGGTTCTATGCTTTTTTGGGTTATATTTAGCAAATTTGAATGCATTTAAATAAACACAATTAGTTAGAACAGAGATACTCATCAGTATTTAATTAAAATACGATGCAACGGCGAATTAAAAACTAATAAAAATATTCGAAATATAATGAATAGGCTTAAAAAGTAAATTCTAACACAGAATATCAAATAGAGATTGAAATTGTAACTCCAACTCCATGGAATGGAGCTGGAGTGGAGTTGGACGAATAACTTGTTTATGGAATGGATATTTTAATTTCCATTCAAAAATTTCCACAAATTATTTTGCGCTTTCATTGATAAAAACACATTAAAAATGATAATAAATATTTTACAACAATTGCACATAAATGTGCGACTTTCTTACTTTATGCATGCTTTATATATGTAATTCTAAACATTAACTCCAAAAAATAGCGTTAGAGCTGGAATGGAGTTGGAATGAGACTCTAGTGGAGCTAATTGGAACTGGAATTAAAAATTAAAAATGTAGTGGAGTTGGAATGGAGTTGGAGTAATTTTTAAGATTTTTTGTGGAGTTGGTGTGGAGTTGGTGTGGAGTTGGAGTACATTTTTTTCCAAATTTCAATCTCTAATATCAAACACAACTTGAGTTTTTGCATCTTAATAATATAACATTTGTGTTTGAATGGCAAAATCTTTTATTGTTTTTTAACACTCAAAACGTATTTTACTCTGTTTGGCGAATCTAACAAAATAAACTAAAGGACTAAAGAATTAGTTTATCAGAAAAAATCCAAAAATATTTTATCCTATTTATCATAAACGTTTCAGAATCGGTTTGAAAAAACAAATGCAAGTCAAATAAAAAAACACAAACCTTGTAAATACGATATTAGACTGCACATCAGCGAACCGAATATAAATTCCTGAAGCAGTACTCCCACGAGAGTGAATGGCATACAGAATACACCGAGAAGTAGATCACTAATCGCCAAATTAAGTAGAAATAAATTGGTTACGGATCGCATCCGACGGTTAGCGCCCAGCGTTATGATGACTAACGCGTTACCGATAATCGCCAATAAAAATATGATACTGTACGGCAGTATTAATGTAAATATTTGCTTATTTGTAAATAATATGCCATTCGTATCGTTCAGTTCCGCAGTAATGCTGTAGAAGTTAGTTTGGTTTAAATGTTTTTGATGCTTTTCGGTAAAATTTGTGTCCACACTCAATATAGTAGTGCTCTCCTCATTCATCTTGAAATTTATTTCTAAAATATTTAAAAATTATAAATGTATAGACAAATGATATGTTAGAGCTAAATGGCATTAATTTAAAAATATAATTCAATATAAACGGAAATTTTGGATAGACTTTCTGTTGAACATAAAACTCGAAAACAACTTACATAATAAAATCAGAGTATTTATATTTTCATAATATAAGTTATCAATTTAAAAGTTAATAAAAAATAATAATAAATTTACATTTTAATAAGTAAGTTAAATTTTGGAATAAAATTTATGATTTATAAAATCTCAAAAACTTTCTCGAAAATCATTAATATTTAAAAAAATTTTAAATATAAAATTTTGTGCAATTATAAGCGAAAAGTAATCGAACCAACGATGAATATTTTTGAAATGTGTAACTTTATCTTCGATCATGTGTATGTGTACCTAATGTGATAAATTTAACAAGGAATAAAAAAATCAAAAATTTAAATAAACCTTGATTTTAGACGATTTTAAACGAGATACAGAATACCGATGCGCCAATAAATCAATAAAATAATTTTAATAAAGTCAAATTTATGGATATTTACGTGAATTTAATTGAGTGTTAATCTGATTCTGGCAAATATTAATACTTTAATTTTTTATATATAATGTATTTTAAAGATAGAAAACCTGAAATTTTAAAAGATAAAATTTGATAGGCATAGTGTTTTCAAAGGGCTTAAATAAAAATCGATGGAAATTTTTATTCATTTTCGTAAAAGAATGTTTAAAATGTCGAAATAAAATATAAACCCAAATATGAAGCGATACAAAGGAAGTTTGGATCTAAACCACGATTTTAGTCACGTCCAGTTAAACATTACAGTATTCACATAATTTCATCAAACAAATGATAACATGAAGCTATTAAAATAACAGTTGATTTAAATTTTGTACGTTTCTTATTGTTCTAATTTGTAAAGAAATTAAAACGAGAAAAGAAAACAAAAAATAGCGTCGCTTAATGCGGAATTTAATTAGCGTTTCATAATTAATGGCGTTTTATCTCCGAAACTTCTCTATTATTATTTCATAATTGATAACACGTTGTACACAGCGAAAGAAAATGAGGTCATAACTGAACTATAAACCAAACTATAATTGCCAGACAATACCGGCAGTTATATAATTACAAATACGTGAACGTGAAGAATATTGATTGAACGCCTGTTCGCTAAGTGACTATAATAGCCGAGCATTATTAAAATTCTAGTATGCAGTCTATGTTATTGTGAGTCGTATCATATCATCAGTTAATTACTAATTCGGTTTTTATTAAGTTTTTGACTTTGACCGAAGTTTATATGAAAATGTAAATTTAGGAAAATTCGTCAAAAGAAATAAAATGATAAATATCCCATTTATTCTGTTACAGCTTAGCTTTGTTTATACATTTTGAATTAAAATTTAATAATATTTTGTGAAATGGAATCATTGAATATTTTTAATTAATACTTTGTGTAATTTTAACCAAAAAACACATAAAACATCAAAATTGAGCTCATTTTCAATCGTTTGCATCTTTCATCAAATCTAAATATCGATATTAAGAGTCAAATGTCTATAAGATCAAAGAATCCAATATTTCAAATTCTTTAAATTCGTCGAGTTTTTCGAAGGGCTTCTGAAAACCAAAAAATTGTCGTTTAAATCCGATGAGTTTTGACCCCCCCCCCATAAAAAATCGAGATTTTATGGATCAGACCCCCCCTAGTAGTATCGAGTATGGGTAACTATGGAATTAGAATATAAATCAGTAAATTCTTCCAATAAAATGGATTATTTATGGAACATAAGAACATAAAATTCTAAAATTAATGTTATACCGTATGCATGTCTCAAATCAATTTATCACTGTTTAAAAGTAAAAACGAATACATTTTAGGGATAGAATGAATTCTAAACAACTTTCATAACATTGACTGCGATCGACTAAATATAAATACATTGGTGACATAAATTTTGAAAAAAACATGCGTGATTTAACTTTAATTACCAATTAGCGTGCATTTCTTTAATCCTGTAATATATACTGTACGCAATGGTTATTTTTAAGTGTCGATCGCTCGCCACATCGAATTCAGTTTGTTTTTCGTAACACTGCGGTGTGTTATGGTAATGCTATGGACATGTGTGGTGTTTAAATCATAGTTGGCTTTTCTATTCAACTTTATTTAGGCATATAATCGATGTGTTTGAGAGTATTATGATTGCGTTATTAAGCGTGTGATTGAAGTAACATTTCGTGATGTTTGATGAACTTTAATTAATGCTCTATTTTTGAAATCTAAACTCACTTTTGATACATTTTCATTTCCAAACAAAAAAGTAATTTTCTCACGTCGAGAACAACAAGTAAAAATAGATTTTAGAAACTTTTTTTAGCTTTAGGTATTAAAAAATATTTGTTGCTTTGCGGTTATAAATTTAATTTTGTTTATATTTCTGTCAAAATAAGACATAACAAACATCACCAATAAAAGTACATAAGAGAAATGATTTTACAGATTACATAAGAAATGTCGTATTTATCTGCGCACGAAAATATTGGATTTAAACAAAAAACTGAATTTTATACGTTTCTAAAATAGGAACTTAATAACGAAAACAGAGTGACCGCTACATAACTTATGAGATATTAAACATATAAACATTTTGTTTAACGTCGAAAACATCTGCAGCGAAAAAATGGCAAATCATGCAATTTCTCTTGTTTTACTGTAACACTTAGTAATATTAAACAAAAATCCGTTGCGTACACAAACACGAACGAATACCTGCATTATTCACGTGAATTCACTGGTGATAAAACATTCAAACGAAAATAAAACTATTGATAATCAAATAGTCGAGTGGAATGAGAGCATAGTTTAGTTTATAAATTGGTTTTAAAGTTATATTTATATAAAAGTAATAAAATAAAGTTTATCGAAGTTTAATTAAAAATTTCTGTTCAAATTAAATAATATGACGGAATGAACGCTTAAACTTCTAGACGGAATAAAAATATCAAAATCAAAACACATATATCCTGAGTATACAGTACTAAAAGGAACATTATCTTCTACTTGTTTGCGTTCTCTCAACTGGGAATACAATCTCCGTTCGAGACGTCGAGAAAGTAAATTTATGTAAAATATATTTCGCTTAAAATACTATATAATCCTTAAATAAACACTTGACTCAAAATATTTCTAAGCAATATTTTTTAGTTAAAGAATATAGAGTAATATCACTATCGTGTGCGCAAATACATTAGTTATAAATAATTTATTTATCGAGTAATTTTGTAGACGCTTTTACGGACACTTCTAAGTTCAGTCGAACGTCAAATATTATAGAGAACATAACAAAAATTTATAGATTGTTCCGATACATGTAACTTAATAAATGACTGTCAATCAATCTAAGCTGTGAACAGACTCGCCTGAAGATGACGATTGAGCGGATATTAAATTTTAAACTAGACATTCAATTATTATCAAGTTTCTTATAAAATAAGAAATTGTAATATTATAGTAGGAATGAGTTTAACGAATTCTACGAAAATCGCGAATATATTTTTTATCGTTATTAGAAACCTAGGGTTGTGATAGAAGTGTGCGGGAATTCAATTGTTATCAAAACATTAATGATTATAACAAATTAACTAATTTATATCGCGCATAGAAATACATATAAATTCGTTTTTTAAAAGAATTCCTTAATTGAGGCGTGCAATTGGAAAACTCACTTTGAGAACAGTCATTGTTGCAAAGCATGTTAACAGAAACTTATATTAATAGAACAATTGAAAGCTTTGTTGTAACTTTTAAATATTGAATAGTTCTAAATAACACTTATTGATTAAGAAATATATAAAAGTGCTAATTAAGCATATGTTTAATTTAACATGTTTTACAACAATGTCTGTTCTCAAAGTGAGTTTTCCAATTGCACGCCTCAATTGTATTATAATAGGTTTTCTTTTGATATCTTTATACTTTTATCATTTAATTTACGTTGAAAATTATTATTATTCATTTAAACATTTAAGTATTTTTTAAAAAAGATTTTGGTAGCAATAGTTTGAAAGTAATCGAATGAGCATTTTATAAGTACATTTTACTTCCCATTTATTAATAATAATTCAAATCGACATTTAAAGATTCAAAACTAATAATTGTTAAATTGATTAATCGTGTTATGAAAAGCATTTTAAATATTTGGCGAAATATGTGTGAATCGTATTTAATGTAATTTTTAAACAATCATTATTATTAATATTTCAAATTTCAAATAAAGTAATTTCTGAAATAAACCATTATTATTAAACATGTAATATATGTAAGATAAAAATTGTTTTATTCAAAGTAACCTTAATAAGATTATTGTTATAGTCATAAAATCATTTTACTACTGTATTAAAATAAGAATGTGTTTCCAATAATGAAAATAAATTTTACTTATCTCAACAATTGTAATACTATATGATGTTGTTTATTACGCATTCAGTATTTTAATATTGAAAATTCAATTTATTATTAAAATCTACATTAAATTATTTAAGTTATAGGAAATATAAAATTATATTGTCTAAAACTTTTTATTTTCAATATTCTTCTTCAGCCAAAATTCTTAGAATTAAGCCCAAAATTATTTGATTATTTTTTTATAAAATACGTGAAACTTTCAATATAAAAGTTAGAGGTTTAATGTTCTCTTTCTGTTGCTATTTGTTAACAATTAGTGTTATAATTTTAAATCAAAGCTTCCAACATTTTGGCTAAACCGACAATATTAAATAACGACGGTTTAGGTTTAATAAATATTTATATTAAAAATTCTAAAAACTCTCAAAAAATATATATTTTAAACTTGAATAAATAAAATAATTATACTAAACTGATAACATAAATCTTTGAAAACACGATCTTAAAAGTTTAAGTAAATTTAAACTTAGATATTTAATTTTAAAAATTTGTTTAATAATATTCCATTCAAAATGCAATAAAACTTATTTAAATATGAAAGTTTAGTGATGGATAAGTAAAGTTTGAGTATTTTATTCAAGTGATAAGTAAAGTTCTTCATATTTATATTTTACATTTGTTAATAAAATACACATAACATAATCTTACAATAATTTTAACAAAACATATCATTTAAACTTATTAATACCGTTTTTTAATGTTTTTTATATTGATTTCTGATATAATTTTTTAATATTAAGAGTTTAGTTTGTTATTAGATGAGCGATTAAGTGCGAGAATTAAACAAATCGGTTCATAAGTATTCTCAATATAGAATATCAATCATTACATTCAAACTTTTCTGTTTTTAATTGATTTGCAATTTTAAGGCTATGGCGCCTCTCACGTCTAGGTCTTCAATGATTTAAAGTGCCCTTAATTAACAATAAACGTGATCATTGCGTCATATGTTATGAGAATGTTTATACTGTATGTATGTATGCATATTAGAGTGTCAAATTGTTCAAATAATTATGCCCGGGCCCGGAAGATCTAAGTTAGGCCCGGTCCGAGCCCATTCTTGATTAAAATATAAAGCCCGGCCCGATTAAAATAATTAACATATTTTTAATCAAATTTTATTTTTTTTAATATCTTCATTTGAAAGTAAATACAACACTTTATCATCTTTAAATGGAAAATTAATTGTTTTTATTATTACGAAAATGAAATAATAATTAAGAAAATGCAATACTTCTTTATTTTTTCAATTTTGTTCTCATTAAAAACAGATCATAGAAAAAAATTGAAAAGATTTTTGAATTATCAAAGCCGGGCCCGGAATTTTTTAATTCAAGCCCGAACCCGGCCTGGTTACATACGCCGGGGGTCCACGGGGACTCCGGCAAATCTGGACCCCGTTTGCAAGTCTAATGCATATCATAGAAGTTGCAGTTAAGACCAAGCGTCACGATTCTTTCCTGTACATCGGTTAAAACAATGTGAACGATATTAAAGCGCAAACCTTTTGACGTATTATTTAACTAAAAAAAGGTTTGACGAGTATTATTATCGATCACAGTGTTTGATACATTATAAAAAACGAATTCAATTCAATGAGTAGACATCAAACACAGCGACATAGACAAACTGACGCCTGGTCTTAAATACAACTACTATGATGCATATGTGTGATATGTGTTATACGCAATCGCAAACCAATACAGCGTTTAGATTCGTGTTTTAAATGTTGTAAGTTTGACAAAACTATTTGATAATTGATTATCGAGTGAATGATCCATCGATTACAGGTTTGTGTGTCTGTCTATCTGTCTATCTCTATAACTATAATGATAAACCAAATGTTTATTTGTCGTCAATCATTATTAAACAATGTTTTTTGATTTTATTTGTTATATGTCTTAATTAATTGATTTCATTTATCACTGATTACTGTAGCGATGAATGCGAACATTAAATGGGATAAAATGAATGACGATTACAATTACCATATGATTAACCATTCGATCAACAATCACATAATTCATCACATTTTTGGAAATAATTTCATATATAATAGTAATAAACATAAGTCAAGTGTTGTCCACAATCAGATCCAAGATTTGGACGAATGGTCAGCAAAGCATTTTACACGATATGATTTCGCGGATATCGACCAATCAGGACAGAGTGATTGCCACGAATTTAAGATAAGTTGTAAACTGTTTTATAGAGATCGTGAATATATCACGACTGGTATCGCAAACTCTAAGATTGAGGCGAAAAGATTGGCTACGAATGCGATGATCGATGAATTGAATTTTAATAGCAATGAATTTATAAATAGAAACGATTACACAGAAGTTAGCAGTCAATCAACAAATTTCAAATCATCTGTTGAAAGAAATGATGACAAACTATTGAAAAGGGTTATACCTATTCGTTACAGCAATACTATTTCAGACATCGAATATCCTATAAGTTTTCTGCTGGACTGGTGTCAGAGAAATAATATTGTTTTGCCGGAATACGATAACAATCAAACAGGACCTGAACATTGTCCTACGATTACAGTCAATTGTAAAATAACATACAATGGACAGCAATATAATACGTGCTGTACTGGACGTACAACTAAAATCGCTAGAAAATTGGCTGCAAATGAAATGATTAATAAACTGAAAATCGGACCGAAAATCGAGCAAAAGCTTAATTCGTTAATTATGAATAATAGGAAATTAGCTGCAAATCCAATGATTAATAAATTGATAATCGCACCGATCGTACCGAAAATTTGGCGAAATTCGTTAATTATGAACAATAGGTTTAAAGTTGAAGTGTATGGTTACAGCGATATTCCTAATGAAATGCGTATTAATCCGAAAGTGTATATCAATGAACTTTGCGGTAAACGCGGCTATTTTTACACTTATAATCGCGAGAAAAACGCGGCTATTCTTCCTGGAGTTTTCTGTAAACGCGACGTTGGATATAAGTATTCGTGCATTATTGACACGGAAAGAGATAAAATTATTGGTTATGGTGTGAGTGGTAATAAAAAAGATGCGCAACAGTTGGCTGCTAAAGAAGCTATTGATATGTATTTTGCGAGAATATCGCAACGATATAACAGCCCTCGGATTTCGCACTTGCAAACTGGCAAATGTTTGGACAAAACTTGTTTGGAGAGCTATCTTCGATATACAGCCGATGAGTATAATTCGTAATAAATATTTCTATAAATTTCAATAATATATATATATATATCAGTTTTTTATTGATCAATATCGTAAATAATTATAATTATTTAACAAATATAATAGTTTTTGTGTCCGTATGCATGAATATGCCAAATGCTTTTTAATTATAAGAAATTGGTAAAATCCCTTTATTGAAATAAAACTGCTTAAACATGTTTAAAAAAATATGAGCTGACAAAGCATATTATTCGTATTAAACTTACTTAAATTCACTTATAATTCTGTATAACAAAATGCGTTTTTGTAACTGTTTTCATAGATTTTAAATATAATCAATGAATTTGTGTATAATTTGATAATCTATTAAATTATCTATTTAATCAAATGGTATATTATTGTTTACTAATTTTTCAAACTATTCATAAGCAGTAATATTTAATTTTTATATAAATAGCGTTTATATAATCTAAACTTCTGTCAAAAAATTTTCAAAAATTAATTCATTCAAATAGTAAGCTGTGTTTTGTAAGCAATAAAAATGATTATATGGTACTATTTAAATGAGTTTTGGGATGAAATCGCTGACCAGAGAGTCAACAATTGGCCGCTTATTAATGGCGGAATATGGAAGATAGCATTGTTATTGATGTCGTACCTGTTGCTAACACTTGTATTGTTGCCGCGTTTTATGAAACATAGGTATTATTATGAAAGTGTTTTATACATTTCGATAAAGTGAACTATAAATTATAAATTTTAAACAGAAAGGCCTACGCATTGCATAATACTTTATTGGTTTACAATGCAGTTATGGTTGCGATAAACTATTATTTCTTTTCATTTTTTCTAAACTTAATCGATTACGGAACACACTTTTTAAACTTCAAATATCCATCAGTCAATGATAATTCCGATAAATCGTTATATACGTTGGAAACTGGTAATTATAACTGGTTATAACCGGATTAACATAATATAATATGAAAGTTTGAGAAAGTTCAAGAATCAATGTTTAACAATAATGTCCACAGTTTTAACATTTTTATTTATTAGAGGTTTGTTTAATATAAGGATAATTCGTTAGTTTTGTTAGCGATTCGTGGATTTACGTTAACTTTAGGAAAATATAAATTATAAAAAGCGGTTAATGAGCTTTACATAAGTTAATAATTAAAATAAATATCAATTGGTCATTGAGATAAAAATTATTAAGATATAAAATTGGAAAATGCATAATTATTATACTATCCGTTGAACTTTGAACTGAATTCAAATTCAAATTAAGTCCTAAGAAATTCTATTCCGATAACTCTTATACAGAAAATTAGATAAAATACAACACATTTAAGAAGTTTTTAACTTTTATGTACCACTAGATTATAATAAAATTTTTAATTTAAAGGAACAGCACGATCTTATTAACTAAAATTCTCACTAATTATATCAAATACTAATTAAATATATGGTAATCGATAGGCTGGTACTTTATGATAAGCCGTTACCTCGATTGGGTCGATACTGTATTCTTCGTTGTACGCAAAAAACACTCACAGATAACATTTTTACACTTATATCACCACACAGTGGTTCCTCTATTGGGTTGGATTGCGTTCAAGTTTAATGCGTTAATGCCTATACTTATATTGTTTTGTTTAATCAATTCGTTAATTCACGTAATTATGTACGAATATTATGCACTTTCATCGTTAGGGCCGACAATACAAAAATATTTGTGGTGGAAAAAGTACCTGACAATCATGCAAATTTGCCAGTTTGTTATTATTGGGATTTATGCGGTTATAGTATATTACTATCAAACCGATTATCCATTGAGTTGGTTCGCTCTCATCTTCTCTCAAGCATTTTTCTTTCTTTACATGTTTTGCGATTTTTATGCAAAATCATACAAGAAAAATGTGGAAAATTATGACAAAAGATTATTTAAAACTATTAAAGACTAAATTTATATATTATATACAAACCATTTATTTAATATATTCTTCGATGTAATTTTGTATCTTAATTATAATAATATTTATGATTTTGTTTTATAAGCAAATTTTTTGTAAAATTATCACTAAATGTAAGACTTATAAAAATATTGTATGTTTGTTCAATTTTGGACACATTTTATATTGATATAAACTCGAATTTAATTAAAACTTAATTTTGAAAATATTTTCTTTAACAATTTTTTCATAGTTTAAAACATTAATTAAAGAAATTTACACATATTTCTATTAGTTTTGTCATTATTTTGAAATTTTTGCCGTACTTTTCGTTCTAATATGTTAACAATTTTGTTACCATTTTCCGATCTCTGTATATATTAACGCGTGTTTCTAATGTTTTAAAAATTTATAGGTTTTTGATTTTAAACAATTTGTATACATTTTCCGTCCATATATGTTAATTAATTAATAGGCATTTATTATAATTAGTTTATTGTATTAATCTAATTATGAAAGATATAACTGATTACAGTGTTATTAACAAATTTAACAAAGATTTTGTGCGACAATTTAAATATGTATATATTTTCAATGATAACGAATCAGTGATTATTATCACTAACAATGATTGTGTTTATGTTTGTGGTAATAATGACAATGGATTTCTTGGTTTGGGTCACGAAAACAACGTTGAAGTGCCAACAAAATTGGATGAATTGTGTCACAAACAAGTGATTCACATTATAAACAGTTATTCATTGATGTATGCGTTGACAACTGATGGAATAATATATTATTGGGGTTTTGACAGCAATCGGGTTAATGGGGTTTGTCTGAAACCCAATGTTATAAACCTCTCGAATAAGTTCGTAATAGACATCAAATGTAATGATGGCTATTGTTTGGCGTTAACAATCAATGGAGAGGTTTATGAATGGGGTTTCAATGTTGTAACCGAAGAGACAACTAATCCCCAACTAATGGTTTCGCTAAAATTTCACACAATTATCGCGATATCATGTGGTGGCGAACACTCATTAGCGCTCAATGATAATGGAGTTGTGTTCAGTTGGGGAAGCAATAAGTTTGGTCAATGCGGTAGTGGTGGTAATCATAACCAAATCAATCCAATTAATATCGAGGGTTTGGGCGATAAAAAAGCCATTAAAATAAGTTGCGGTCATTCACATAATTTGGTATTAACTGAAACTGGAAATATATTTGCGTTTGGTTTAAACAATTGCGGACAACTCGGAGATAATACTACAGATAATAAGAATATCGCAACGAAACTAAAGAGTTATACTAAATTTGTCGACATCGCAACACTTAGTTATGACTCAAATATGTCTATTGGATTATCAAATAATGGATTTTGTTATGTTTGGGGTAAAGTTGGCGAAAAGATAATTAATAAACCAATGAAAACTAAATTTAAGAAATTAGAACATGTCGTTCAGAACTTTAGCGAAAATGAACTGACATTTAGTTCATCGTATTTCAAGAAAAAGTTTAACAATATGTCTGTTTACGAGCGATTAGTGGAATCGTTTGATAAACACGAATTCAGTGATTTGTCATTTAAAATCGATGGCAAATATATTTACGTTCAAAAACAATATCTGAAAACTATTTGCAAACATTTCGAAGTTATGTTTTCAGACAATAGTTGGA